>JAOYFF010000015.1:1191283-1204914 GCA_025773925.1 Cryptomyrus ogoouensis | reverse complement strand
TACCCGAAATGCAAGGCCTTTAACCCCCAATTACCCCAAGACCAAAGGGCACGGAGCCTGCGCTTTGCCCCCCCCCCCCCCCTCCCCCAATGCATATGCCTGTGTGACTCTTGGAGTGTCATGGAGACTTGTCATGGAGCTGAGGTGACTGAGATGGGGTCTGTACAGCACTGGCTTCAGGGGGGATAGAGGGCAGGACTGCATCGCTCAGGGATGAGAGGAGGACCAGAGACTCCATTCATTCATGTTTACAGTACCATCACCAGCTAAACAATACATACAATAGTGCAGGCAATGACTGGAAGGGGTGTTGGTGAGGCCAACAGGTCAGTCCATCCAGTGATTTGTGTGGATCCCAGTGCCCCAGTGCAGTGATGAGGACACTGCGCTGTAAAAATGGTGCCGGCTTTTGGATGAGATGAAAAAACCAAGATCCTGACCTTCTGAGGTCATAAACTATAACAACTTTCGAAGGAGTAGGGGTGGTACCCTGATGTTCTGGCTAAAACTGTGGCCCTATGAAATCCGGCCTCCCAGTCATCCCCTGTATCTAACTGGTGAATCCTCTCCTGCCCCTTCACAGCCTTCATAGTTGATTATCATAATGCAGGTTATAGTACAAGTCATGATGATGTGGTTCATAGCACATTTCAGGTTCATACTTTGGAAAATAGTGCAGTTTATATAGCGACGTTCATAAAAATGTATATTATCATAGTGTGGTTTATAGTACAGTTCCTTATATACTCCACCAGTTCTTGGTGGAGTATATTGTCACAGTGTGGACTATAGAAAACTTCATTATCACAGTGTGGAATGTAGTATAGTTTAATATCATAGCGTAGTACATAGTAAAGTACGTTGTCACAGTGTGGAGCGTAGTACCATTCATTGCAGTGTAGTTCACTGTAAAATACATGATCATACTGGGGATTATAGTACAGCTCATTATCATAATTTAGATTATAGTAGTTTGATTCAATAGTGTAGTTTGTGGTACAGTTAATTGTAGCCACGTTCATAGCATGGTTCATTATCATAATCGTAGTGCAGATTATATTGCAGATCGTTACCAACACAAATCATTATCGTGTTTTACTTCATTAATAACCCAAATAAAGATCATCCGCAAATAGTATAACTGGCATGAATTCCAGCGTGCTCCGCAGTGCTGCTTGGTGACATTCTAAGTGTTTATCTTTGGGAACTTTGCTCGGTCGCGAGCAAAATAAATAACGGATTCAGCTGTCCCACATTCCATAAGCTTTTAAACTTTGATTTAGGTGCGGACTGTTCTCCGGCATCGGCGGCCCGGATGGCAGGGAATTAATCGCGGCAACAAATCTGAAACCCAAGCGGCGCGGAGGTCAATCGCGGCTCGAATGTCGCCGATAGATGAGGGAGTGATATACGGGGCCAGGTGCATTGTGCCTCTTCTGACAACTGTACTTTACTGGCTTTTAACAGGCGAGGCAGAGCCCGTCGCCGGCTCTGAACTTTTACCCGACGGCCGAGGTCCCGGCTCAGAGAGGGTGGTGGCGAGAACACGTACGGGATCGCGGAGCGCGGAATCGGGATTATGGGAGGTTAATTGGGTCCTCTCCATCTGCGTTCCCAGAGAATGCTTTTATGGCAGATACAATAACACGCGTAATACTGTCACGAACGGCCCGGTTCTTTACGGTCCTCCCCCAGACTTCAAGAAGGATCGATGCTCCTCCGCGGCGACGCTGACCTCCGAGCCTCCCTGCAACCTGAGCCTGCCCCTAGATTTATGACTGTTTTCAGCTTGTTACAGCAGATTTATCTTTACAATAAAAAAGAACAACAATCTGTAGAAGCCATTAGAGGTGCTTTGAAAAAAAAAATAAAAAATCACCCAGGACCCCCAGAACTGTTGTTTTGTTTCCAGTCGTGGATTTTAAAAACCGCTCAGCGCGTTCGGGAGGCAAATCCTGTCACCCGGCGAATTAGCCAATTAGTGTAGCGTTAGCGGTGGTAAAAATCGCCTAGTATAGTCATTAAAAACATGACGACGTTATAGCTGTTGTGTGAACGGTGAACCTCTCAGCTGTAGTAATCAATAATCGATGACCTTTAATTACCCAGCCTGCCCCGTGAATGCGATACTTAAACTTCAGCCGTTGTGCCTTGTGGGGGTCAAGAGGTGACGACCTATCAGCTGAGGTCTGCTTACTGCATAGGATAAAGGCTACTCATTATATAGACGTTGCAATTTATTTACTGTTTAATTATAAACAAATGTCAGTGTTCCTCGACCAATGCTGATTCTGAAGTCTACGAAATATGAGACACTCGTCATTTTTTATCAAAAGTCTGTCTATGGATCTATATATCCATCTTCCAACCAGTGATCCTGATCACAGTCACTGGGATTTTATATAGATATGTTTTTATTAACCAATGACAGAACCGCTGAGAAAATGCCTACTATAACATTAGTTTGACAGGGTTTTATGGTTTATTATCAATTAATTGAATCCTTTTTTTGCACATAGTGGTCTTTTTAAAGATGCCCGTATTAAGAAAGGTTAAAAAGCAAAGGGTGTAATTTCACCCTGATTTTAAGCAGATACTTTAACGTATCGGAGTATTTGCTCCGATAATCATCATCTGCGGCTCATCCTACACTGGTCCCCGCTCCCTTGTCCCCTTAGGTATCGTTTACGTTTTTTTGCTTTTCATCTTACATCTCTGAGGAGTAGCTAAATAACACATGCACAAAGGATGTCATCACATATGCCCGGATGAATGACAGGGACAACCACTCTCTGTGGTCACCAGAGGGGATCCCTGCGAGTGGGTGGTGGGGGGGGGCAGAGTGCCTGGTATTTTGCCGGGACGTCTTCATTCCCCTCTGGCGACTAACGCCCCCCACCCCCGCGCCCATTCGACATGGTCAAGGTCGGTGACCCGTAGACAAGTGCCGTCTGGCCCCTTGTCAGGAACTATGTGGCCCCCAGATTGGACTGGATAGGGCTGGGGGGCCCTGCTGTGACTCTTCTCGGCGTGGAGGGGGGCAGGGTCGTGGCTGTGGCAAAGGCCCTCAGAAAGGCAGGACCCAAACGCAGCTAAACAGAGCTTCTCCCACCAAACCAGCTATTATTTTCGAATATTTAATCCTGTGCCGTGAACCAAACCAGAACAAGCAGCGTGTAGATGGAATGACTTAATCATGAGTGATTAAATACATAATATTTTAAATTCTTTAATTGACCTTTCAATTAATGCAAGTACAAGTTATGCAAATTGTTTAAAAATATGCTGACATTTTGGGCAGCGAGTCATCTGTGTATTTGCATGGTGAACTTGGATTAATTTATTTTTAATTTTTTCCATTCCGGGAATACAAGGGTGCGTTTGGTGGGGTTCGGGAGGGGTACATTCACCCAGCAAACCATTACACAATGGACCCCCGCCCAGGATCGAAGGCATCTGCGAGATGTGGCCCCCAGGAGTTGGAGAATGGGGGGGGGGGGGGGATGTCGTCACCCCCCCTCGCTGCTAGGTGCGGGGACAGGTGCTCGGGCGGGGACCATGCAGATCGGGTTTGGGGCGGACCCACATCGGCATCCGCGGTGGCTGCAGCCATTCCATGGGGGCTATTCAGGGAGACTAAGGGTGGGGGGGGGGCGGCTCTGCCGGCCCTCAGAGACACCACTGTGAGCTGGGACCAGCAACCCCACGCTCCCGGTTGCGAGTAGCAGGGTCCTGGAGGCAGGGAATCCTCGAGGAAAAAAAAACCAGCGCATTTCCCGTAACGAGAAACACATGACAGAGGTTCAGCAAAAGGTTTTATTTTATGTGTGTATAAGCTGGATATCTGAGTAAAGGACAGGTCTGCTGTGAAGCGTGTTCTAGTAAAACTCTGGGTCCGTACTTATTTCCTTGGGAAGCTATTAGTTCCAAGGGACAGAATTCATAGGGATAAAAAAAACAGACACACTGCATCCGCTCTATATCCCTGCTGAAAGTTTCAAAGCGACTTACAGGTGGAGAGGGGAGAAAAGACTAAAGATCCTGACAGCCCTGATCCCTAACAGTTGAAATAATTTCTGACCATGCGTATGATCAATAGGGTATCTTTCAGCTGTCTAATGAAATCGGTAACTGATTAGGTTAAAGGTATTTATTATCACAAAATATTACGCTGTGCAGATTTATAAGGCAAAATTTCGTGGGTGTTGACTCAGTTTACGTTTGTTCTTCAATAAAATAAAGATGAATGCAGTTCTCATAGTAATAGTTAATACGAAACTGACAATTTAATTGAGCATTTTTAAATCCGTAACACACATCTGGATTTTAGTTACTATCTGAAAAAAAAAAATCGAACTGCAGTCATGGAAAAAGGACGTTAATAAGCGATGCTGGACCTGAGGGCTGTCATCTTAAGTGCAGCTGTACCAGCGTGCGAGGACATGTATGAGGTGTCACGGCTGGCGTGTATGGAAAGCCGGAGAGGACAAAATCCCCGTGGCATGCTAAGTTAGGTCCGTCGCTGGCTGTCGAAGGAGGTGAATGCAGACGTATCGTCACGACGATGGCTGTTTACTGCCAGGGGCTGTGCTGTAGTCATGTTTGAAGAAGGGACTGTGAAAAAGCTGCTGGGGATCGAATTGGGCTGAACTTTCCTCAACGCTGTAGCTGGGATGCCAAGGTCATGTGACCTGTCATGTTAGCGAGGGCTGTGCAGAGGTGGTCAGAAAGGCCTGATGATTGTCCGGGGGTGTTTTTGCTGATGGTGGGGCGAGAGTGCGGGATGGGTAGTTCAGGTCCAGAAAACAAAAGTCCAGACCAAGATTTTGTTTCGATCAACCAGTTGAGTATCTCTGACTGTGACTCTTTATACTCAACTGGTTGGTTGGAACAAAATCTCGGTCTGGACTTTTAGTCTCCGGACTTGAATTACTCACCTCTGCAAGGGGTTGGAGTGGGGGGGGGGCATCTGCAATGTGCAGAGAAGAGCAGTCACCTTGGTAGGCGTTGGCCCCCTGGAGACAGAGGGGGGTGTCAGGCTCCCCGGCTGTGAGATCTGTCAGGCCCCTTGAGTGATTGGCCATATGGACCTGGACAGCATCCAGCCCTCCTGCCGGGTCAGGCTGAGGAGGTTCATTCACCCTGCAGTGGCCAGACCCAGCCAGTTCCACAGGTCCCTGCCCTTATTTCACGGGTGTCTCGTCTTTACTGTCATTAAATAAGAGCCTTTTTGCACCATTCAACGTGCCGAAACATTTCTGAACCACGTCAAACGATTAAGTCACATGATCAAGTCACATGATCCAGCTCAAAGCACCAAACTGAACCCATGTTGAGCCTACGGATAGTATCAGATGGTATCAGCTCAGGACGGTGACCAGGTTACCCTGGGACGCCGAGGCTGATCACATGAATGGTGGTATATTTTTTCCAGCTCTTCCATCTTCACTTTATAGGCTCCGCAGAGGAGTCCTTGTGAGATTCTCCGTTCAGCTGTGAAGGAGTTACTCAAATACCAAACGGCATAACGTGTATCTTAGGACTTGACGCCTTGACCCATCGTACAGGTGGCTGTTGACATTTTAGCTGAGGGACCTGCTTAATGGTACAAATGCTGGTCCCTTCAATTTATTTCAGTTAAAAGTAGCTAATTACTCACAAATTGCTCTTTTCTCATTGTCAATGTTTTCTAAAAGCCTGTTCCAGCTATGTATACTCACACATATATACATGTATATACATGTACATCCAGCACATGGACCCCAGACCGAAGCATTATTTCAGTTTGAATTTCCTGATTTGTGGTGCAATGGAGAAACCTGGAGCTGATTTGGGGGAGTGTGATCCGGCCTTGTACTCCCTGCTCTCATGGCCGTATACTGACACGCCCGTCCCGCGCGATGAGGTGGACAGGGTTTCCACGGAGACGCCCGGACCCCGGGGCACCTGTGGACCCGGTCGCCATCGTCCAGCGGAAACGCCGCTCGGTGATATATGCATTCCTCTCCTAAGAGGGTTTTTCCGTTGATTTATATAGTCAGGATAACAAGAGTCATAAAGCCCTTTTTAAAGATGCACTCCTAAGAAATGCCCCCCCCAGCCACACAAGGCCTGTTCGTGGGCCAGCATCCCGCTCAAGGTTTGCAAAAGGTTTGCCGAAGCTGTAAATCTACCAGGCAAATATTTTCTTTGATTTTTTTTCCCCAGCTTTGTTCATCCACATACGGCCGGCGTTCCTCCGACTGTCGCGAAAGAGCCGTGTGGAAAACACAGAACGGATCCATGCCGCTGTTAGGGATCCTGGGGCAAACTCGGGCCATCGATGTAAGCAGCACAGAACTAACGCAACGTCAAGTACAAATGTGCGGCTTAACTTACGACTCCGAGACACCTGTGCCACAGGATATGCAAGCCTCAGATAAAACATTTTCATCTCTCGTGATATATTTTTCGCACAGTGGGGTGACTTTACGGGTAAGTACATGCATTTAATCCAGGAGCTGTTACTCAGCAATGCAGATTTTACAGCTAAATGCTGTAACAAAGTTATAAACTGGGCAACCATAGAAAAGGAAAGCAGCCCGAACGTAAACATGAATCGTTTGCCAAGTGAGGTTACGGTCGCATTTGTATGAACGCTGTGGGCTTGCTGTCACACCGCATGGGGGCACCGACTCCCTGGCTGGCCCACCGATTTGGGGGAAAGGGGCGTGGGGGGGGGCAGCGGGGTCTGGCTGGGGTCTCTGCAGGTCGAGGGTTCACTCAGAGGACCACATGCATCCCGTGTTTGCTCAGCCAATCGCACCCCTGCTAGGACGACGGTAACATGAAACACTAAACAGCATCCTGGCAGAGGTCAGAAACAGTGCAAGGTGTTAAATGGGTGCTGTAAGGAGAGAGAAAATGAAAAAGAGAAGAGCCAGGGAAGGGGGAGTGAGAGAAAGAGAGAGAAAGGGGGGTGTGTGTGAAGGGGTTCACTGGGTGACCTTTGACCTCCCTCCCCTCGCCCCCAGCAGGACGGTGTTGTAATAAATTGCCGGTCGTTAAGGGCCTGGACACCTCTTGGCACCCACATCAAAAGGACCTGGCGGTTCTGCCTGTTATGTTTGGATGTAGCGTGGCGGCCGGCTGGCCGGCTGGCCCTGTTGCCGTCTCGTGCCGGCACATCTGGCTGGCAGCACCTTGGCTGAAACTGAGACCGTGTGTCTCTTGATGTCCCCCCCGTGACGTCTTTATTAACATCCAGGCACCGGGCCCAACGGCTCCCGGTGCTCCGACATATTTTTCCGCTTTCTGAAGCCTATCGGTGGAACCACTATGCGGAACACTTGTGACGTCTTCTCATCTTCCCCCGGTTCTGGTGGCGCTAAGCGGACAAACGGAGGCGCCACTCGTCCTCAAGCATCCCCAAAAACCTCAGACCCCCTAACAAAGCTCGCAAGATGCCCACAAAAATAGACTCCGAACCAGTGACCGGTTCTGCTGCTCCTGCTGGCCCAGTGTCTGGTTCCATTCCGCTGGCACTCATCTTTGGGCTCTCCAGCAGGTGCCGAGTCCAACCCATTAAGCCAAAGCGGAGACATGAACAACACAAGAGGCCCAAACAGCCAGCAGCAGCCGCCTCCAGCTGAATCGGCCAAGCACTCCATGGGCAAGACAAAAGATTTATGAATCCAAGCTGGATAAAAAGAAAACACAACTTAAAACTACTGAATTGAGCCACCGTCCAGCACAAATATGGCTCACAGGCAGATGAGGTTGAGCACACTGGTAACATTAATTTGAGCAAATAAGGAATTACCTTGCGGAAAAAGGAGGGAAGAGCATTTTTACAAGCGCTTCAATAATTTGAAATGTGCCCTGAATGTTGTGCTTTGTTGGCCCATAAGTGTTTCAGTGCACTCGACCTCAACCTCTTCCGGTGCCCTGGGAAATATACGCAGATATATATGAGCATGATCAAAATTTGCTTAAAGTCAATGAAAATCATCATATAACATGAAGCTTAGACAAAATACTTCTATGAAAACTACACACTGATAATATTTTTTAAATATATTTGCCATAGTATTAAATATAAGACAAAAAATGTATTGAATGATTCTGCAGTTCATTCTGGGTAGTAGGTACTGATTTTGCAGTATTGTACCTTATATTAGTTTGTTATTCTTAAAAGAGAAGCGTTACTGCTTCAAAGAGCGCAATATCCGTGTCAGCAATAGGATCTAAATTGAAAGTTACAGCATCTGCACCCTTAGCATTGAGTTGTGTTACTAAAATGATGTGAACAGAGCGGTGGTCGCATGGCAAGGCTACAGCTAGGCTAATGTGCTATGGCTAGGCTAATGTGCTATGGTCAGTCTAATGTGCTACGGAAAGGCTAATGTGTTACGGCTAGGCTAATTTGTATGACTAGGCTAATACGATAAGGCTAGGCTAGTGTGCTATGGCTAGGCTAATGTGCTGCAGCTAGGCTAATATGATACGCAAGGTGAACGCTGGCACATCATTGATTTTTGAAGTTTGACAGGCTGCCCTGTTGTCATGCTGCTTCTGTAAGTGCTGGAAGGTGTTGCTGTCCTCCACCAGGACAGGGGATAGGCAGCTGCTGGTGTTGTTGAGAGAAAGAGAGAGAGAGAGAGAGTGCAGGCAGAGAGAGAGTGCACTAGCATAGCTCGATAAATCACCACAATTACAGCTCTTCGATTGTAAATCACGAGGTCACCTTTATCGGACCCGATGTCCACAGCGTTTTCTCATCAGCTGTCCCTGCAGGATAGGCAGAGAGCCACTGAACACAGTGTGTAGGCGCTTCTAGTCTCTGAGGACTGAGGGGTCAACATGCACCATGGGGCTATAAATAGACAGTGTTATTGTTTCAGAAATGGAGGGTTAATGGAGAGAACATTCCGGCTTGTGAAAAACATTATTAATGGTGGAGTGTATTAACCATGGGCCGGAAATTTAGAGCTGTCTCTAAGGTTGTAAAAAGGAGGTGGACATTAGCAATGTTTTGATGGCGGTATATTTAAAGTCAGTCACTTATACTCTGATAAAATAAACTCAAACAGAAACTTTCCTATTCTTCAGTCTAAGGGCACCAGTGATGCTCCCGTTTTTTGCAGAATTTGTGTGTTTTCACAAGAAGGGGAGGGGTGTGAGATTTTGGGTGGGGGGGTGGGATACGTCAGGCTATTTAAAAGGAGAATCTGTCGCTTTTTTGATGTTTTCTCCCTCCTTTTTTTTTAGAATCGCCGGCTGAAGCCATCTGACTGATTTTCCAGCCTCCCCTCTGTATTTTTTTGGGTGCGGGATGGGGGGAAATCGGTGTAATGAATTCAGAGCGACCGTGCTTGCTCAGGCGAGCCCCCCTGGCTGATCTCCGCCATTAATCTTCCCCACTCTGTCAGAGCCAAATGTGCCAACAATCGGCAGAGGGGGAGCTTAAATTGACTACCAATTACGCGCCTGTGAATCAGGGAGACGAGAGAACAATGGGGCTGAGCGCTAACGTTTATTTTAACCCCGGAGAGCGGGCGGGAGCGGCGGGGCTTGGCCGGGGAGGCGGCGAAAGTGCCTGCCTGCCCGAGTATGAAATCTGCTTCAGCTTCATTTATCCGCAGCCCGGAACGGTGTGTCGGGGGGGTCCGACTGCCGGGGGCCGTGGGGCAGTCTTTCGCAGTGAGTCCCGTGCCCGCCACTCTGATCCGGAGGGCCTGGGCCGCCGGGGAGATACCGTCGTTCTGCTCCTCTGCTGCCAGAGCCATGCGAAGCGAGACAGGTGCCAGCGTTTTAATGAAGATGTCCGCCAGCCGCTCGCGGTAAGATGCTTAGCGGTACGCGGCAGACGTGGATAGTTTCCACGGGCAAATTATCGGCCCCCCGTTCTTTAGCATGGCAGCATGTCATTAGTTGACTCTGTGCCAGGCTTTCGTTTATCCAAAAGCGAGACTCCGCCGATTCAACTCGCATCCTGAACGCTTTGACCTGAATTTGACTCGGCCCTATAATGGCGTGCTAATTTGCACTAATAAAGGTAAAACACATCATCTGACGTTTTTTTTCTTTGCCCCTATCAAGTCGTTCAAAAGCAGCTGAAAGGAAAGGGTTTCTTTCATCTTGATGAAGGGATAACATGCTACGTCTTTTTTTGTGCATTTGTTTGTTTGTTTGTTTGTTTGTTTGCACCCCATAACATCTGCACCGACTATCGGCAATTATTCAAGTCAAGCCAAGTGCTGTCATTACCGATTTTTTTCTGCCCTCAAATCTCATAAACATAATTGTTATTGGCACACAACCAAAGTCATGTAAAGTCTATGTTGTAAAACTTTTGCAGTTGTACAGATGTAATTATGAAGCTCATTCCTTTGCAGCTGATATTGACCTACGGGACACATAACACAAAGGCCTACACAAATTTAGAGGATAAGTGCATATTTTCTCAACCCCTGCAGTTATTTAATTTTTCTGACCTAATAAAGAGACCCGTAATATCGACTTCAAATGGGCAAAGAGGTCTTGGGGGGGGGGGGGGCATTTTCAACGCAACCCAACACAATCTTGGGAGCTCCTTGCTTTCACTCTATCATTTATCCATTTATCGATAAAAATCACCAAATCACCATGGCCCAAAAGCAGTAGCTGAAGCCTGCAGGACAAACACAAAGCGATTCCAGCGACGCATTTAAACGCCGCTCAGCCACAAATGACTGGACTTAGAACCGCATGCAAAGCTTAAAACTATGTGTGCCTGGCTTTTTCTGGGGCATTTGGCAGAACCGGCAACGCTAACACAACGTTACCTCCCAGTTAATGGGGTTCTGACACGCAGGGATCCCGCAGATGTGCAGCCGGAGTGGAACATGATCTCAAAATCAGTCAGATGTTGTGATTAAGTTTGACTTTCAAGCAAGGAAATCTTGAATATGAGCCGTATATAATTATGCTGCGTTTTTAATTCCTCAGCAAACATTTTCAGCTGAAATAACACATTTCTCGCACATTTGCTTGTGGAGTTTCTCTGCATTGTGAATATGTTTTTTTTTTTAATCTTGTATTCAAGTAAAACAAGGATGTCATAGAGAGATTTCGCTTTTCTAAGATATGCTGAAAGTAACATTAATGAAATTATGTAAAGTAAAAAAGAGGAGGTTATGGAGAAGGCTGCATGTGGAAATACATACAGGAGGTGAAAGACCAGGAAGGTGCCTCAGACAGCTGGGATCTTCCTTCATTGATTCTGTAGGTAGCTGCTTGTATCCGAGTGACATGGAACATCAATGAACAGATTGAGGAAAAAATAAACACAGGATCTTCTCACTTTCATCAAGCAGGTAAATGTGTCGAGATCATCATAATACTGCAATACTCCTGATTCCAAACAACTGACGGGACCTTTCATCAAGCAGGTAAATGTGTCGAGATCATCATAATACTGCAATACTCCTGATTCCAAATAACTGACGGGACTCTCCTCCATCGTCACGTCCGAGCATTGTGAACTGGTTACGGCAGAAAAACTGGGATTTTTCTTATAATGAGCAGGGTGGAGTTGGGCAGTTTCGGGTTGGAGGTTGTGAATCTCAGTGTCATCCAGTCAAAACCTTGACCTATGCTGAACACATGATTTCCCACTGACAGTGAGTAGCCAGCAGTGAGTGAAATTAGCTTGGCGGTGGGGAGACAAGATTATCGGGGGCTAGGGGGAAATGGCCGCCATGAGAAGGACACAAGAGGCCAGAGTCTTTCCTTAATGTAGACGCTTGATTGAGCTCCATCAGCCGAACATCTTTGCGATGTTCCCATAATTCTGCAGCGGCGTTGCCGGCAGGTTCAGCCCCATATCAGCCCTGGAAATGGCTACGGATCACTTGGAAAAGCTGCTACAGAACCCTAATGATACATTTTCCGGCATAATAAGACCCCTTTGGAGATTTACTATACAGTCCTCTTTTAATGCATGAAGCACAAGGTCAAGGATAAGATCGCGGTTGATAAAATTAACTACTGTCTCCAATGTAATTAACTTCTACGTGATCCTTGAACTCTTTCACGAGGAGACCTCATTATATCAGAAGCCACTCCCAGCCGGGCCACTGTGGCTGCGACACTCGTACTGGGATTTGCACGAAGGTGACGCAACTGGCTGCCGCTAATTAAAACGCGCGGCACCGGTGGCCGGCCCCCGCTCTCAGGCGACGGCCGAGGCCCCCGGCGGAGGGGCCGCCAAAACACCAGAGGGACGCCTGATCCCCCAGCGTCAAAGTGGGGTTAATAGCATCCGCCCCCTACCCACTCATGTGTCTCCCAGAACAAACGCTACAGAGATGGACTCTGAGGAACCAAACCCTGCCTTCCCATCGACCTGCTTGGCAAAGGCCCCTGCATTTATGGTTTATACCCAAAGGTGGAAAGTTCAGGTCCAGAAAGTACAAATCCAGGCTCAACTAGTTGGTTGAAACAAAACCTTGGCCTGGATTTGTACCTTCTGGACCTGAACTCCATCTCCTTGTACACCCTTCCCTTGCTGCTTTGCTCCATCAAAACGAAGACAAGCCCACCTAACAATTTAGACTGTGGAGGTGAGTCAGACTCCAGGGCTAATGGGCAGATGGCGAAAGAGGCTTTTCGGACACATCCCTGACATCGTTTCATTCAGTTACGTCGCCTTATCTGCTAGGTGTGGGCAGTTTATCTTATCAGCTGAACCATACTGCCACCTATTGATAAAGACGATCCCTTATTTTTCATCAGAGTCGGTGACGGCACAGGCTATCACAGTGGGACTCGGGGCAAATTAGAAAATAATAGACTGTTATTTAACCTTTCCTTTGAATAGCACTGGGTTTTAATAGTTCCCATGCTTCGTTTACACGCCAGAATAACATTTTAGTTTTTAATGAGAATTCAGTGAAATTGAAAGTTTCTCATGCCTACGTATTCTATGATGAACATATGTTTAAAAATTCCATATTTATACGGAAATTCATACTAATCCACCGAACAACTAGAAACGGAGAACAATAGGAATTGTGTCGGATGGCATGATGTCAGAATACATTCCTGTGTGGAATACAATAAATGAAAATTAAAAACTTGTATACAATGAATAGATTTGTTAGGATACATTTTTCAGCAGTGCCTTAATTAAACACACAGAAAAGGGAAGGGGTACTCACTTAAAGGAAAAATGACCCCCCAGCCAGCGGATGGGACTTTGTGAGTCCATCACTCTCCTACTGCAATCACATTTGTTGGAGAGAAGCAGGAGAGCACTGGAGGTGGAACATGAAGCCTTCAAGATGGTTGCATCACAATGCAAGTCTCAGTTTACCCTTAATATTTAATATCAACCCATAGGTGAGACGGATGGGTAACCAGGCTGTTCCGCAAACATCCCTTGGAGTAAAGTGTACCAGATCAGTGCAGCCCATCGCACCATCGAAAATGTAGCCCATCGCACCATCGCCATGGTGACTCCTGGAAACAGAAACATTCTGGCCCTGTTTGCAGCCCGGTGGTGGGGACAGCGCATCAACACACACACACACCCCCCAGCTCTGCCTACCCAGCCAGGGCGACATAAATCTGGCCGTAATCCTGCTAAGTGTGAAAGTTCCCCCATGATT
>JAOYFF010000015.1:1156146-1169499 GCA_025773925.1 Cryptomyrus ogoouensis | reverse complement strand
ACTCTGCAGGGATGCCTAATAGCATTTTGCTGCAAAAAAAGCTAAAACTGTATCTGGGAAGGGAGGGAGACCTACTCCCACATAGGCACGCCCGTCCAGTAAAGCCAGAGGCAGATTCTAGGAGATGACTGACAAGGATGGATCTGGGTGACAGGTGGACAATGAATCAATCTTCTAGATCTGCTCCATAAGAGTCAAGAATAAATAATCGAGGTGAATACAATCGGTATGCAAATGTAGATGCTACTGACTGTAGAAGTTTACAAAGGCGACGCCGGGAACAACGGAAGACAATTAATGAATTAGCTTTGTGTCGGCTTTGAGTTGACATCAGCGTTTGCAGAGGGTTGGCGCGCGTTGGAGCGGCTTGATACATTCGTACATACGAGACCCATCAAAATATGTGTCTCCTTGGTGTGAATGGCCAGTTTGTGTAAAGGAATCTACCAAAGCTTAACTGGTAAGGCGTTTGAGCATGGTTAGGAATGCTAACGCGAAACTAATGCATACTTTCTTTATTGCTTCAAAGGGCTTGTATGAACCAGGGCAAGCTCAGTGCCACAGGCAGATTGACTTGAAGAACAATTGCTCTAACAAATATCCCCGTTTTGGCTAAACCCTGTGCCTCATGTGCTATAGCCTAGTTCAAAGGGCTTGGTTTAAATGTTTCATTGGGCTCTAACATGTCTGAAATGTATATTTTTTGGATGCAGTTGTGCAACACATGGTTATTGGCTAAATATTTCATGGGGCAAATTGGTGTTGGTGAATCAAAAGGGCTTTTGAAGTTCAGTAAACCTCACAAGTCAGAGCAGCCTTCATGATAAAATAAACAATTGGAAAGTTGTGCACGTGTGTATCTGTGTGTGTAATAATGAAGGCTCTGTCATCATCGCAGGTCGTCTTTCGTGCTTCGGCTCTCCCAGCTTTCAGCTGCCGCGCATCAATCAGGCATTTTTAGCCGAGAGTGTCACACGCAACAGGCACATCTTCTGTAATCGATATTCTGTCCCTGTCTCGTCAGCGTATCCTGCCAAACTCACTGCTTTCGCGGCCATCATCCCGAACACCTGGGATTCTGTGTGTGTTTTTTTTTTATTTTCATTTTTTTTCCCAGAGATTCGGGGTCATGTGACCAGGGCATTCGGTATGGGTGCGCTTCTCGTCGTAAGGAAATGATGTAGCCAAGCTTATCAAAAGCAGACAACATGTTGACGCTGAAGCGGCTTCGCCTAAATGCACTCGTGGGCATGTAGCCAGTCCTCCACTGAGATTTAGATGAATTGACAGACTTCTGTTTAGTTGCAATTACTGGCAACCCGCCTTAGCATTAAAACACCCACGTATAAGTGCCCACATTAGCTCATGCATGCATCTTTCCTAATCTCTTATCCATTACAGGCTTGTGGTGCGCCTGGGTCCTGTCCCAGGGAGCTTAGGGCATGAAGCAGGGGGCATCCTGGACTGGATGCCAGTCCATCACAGGGCACACTCTTATACACACAATAACACTCTGTGGGTCCTTTGGAAACCCTAACCCTAATACTAATACATGAGTTTGGATTATGGGTGGAAACTGAAATCCTTTCCCTAACACTGCGAGAAAATACAAATAGTCGGAGGTGAATTAATACATATTTAAAAAATATATCTATTTTCTTACCTTTTTGAATAGAACATATATCCAGTGTCAATTTTTACTGGTTTGGTCCCCTTTATAGACGTTCTGTGTGGCTTTATAAACAATGTGGTGTCTTCTTTGATCTTGCTAGTTAACGCACAGTGATGCTCCGCGTTTTGTCACTTAGCGAGACTCGGGGGGGCACACATGCAATCGCAATGAAAGTGTTTCACTTCAGTCAATATGTGCCATGAAAAATAAATAAATAAATCAATTAAAAACTTCCGCGGGTTGTTCCATATGAATGCTTTTAATAACTGTGTTATTTGTCTTAATCTGAGTGCTACATCTGCCTGCTGCTTGGCAGAGAAACATTGCATTTTTTCATGTGCTATTATTATAAATGTTTTTCCTATAGTGTGACAATGTGCCCAGTGATGGACTGGCATCCTGGGGTACCTGCAGTCCGGTGCCCTCTGTTTTCCAGGACAGGCATTAGGGCAGGGCTGGGGAACCTGATCCACGGAGAGCCGGTCTGGGTATTTGGGATGATCTCTCAATCAGCCAATAATAAAGCAGTGGTTCTCAACTCAAGTCCTGGGGACCCACTGTTATTGGCTGATTGAGAGGTCATCCCAAAAACCCAGACCGGCCCTCCATGGATTAGGACCACCACCCCTGCACCGGGCTCACCAATGCCTTGTACTGGATAAGCGGTTTTAGAAGATGAATAGATGAATAGATGGATGGATGGATGGATGGATGACCTGATTTTGCCCAAACCAGCTTAGCTTTTGCTATATATGTCTGTATTTATTAATGCATCAAAGATATTAATGAAGCTATATGTCTACATAAACAGTTAGGGATTAGCACATCTGATGAACTTCCACCACTGATACCTGTCGTTGTTCTCAGAACTTTAAGCTTGAGTGATGCTTTTCTTTAACCTCCTGCTTCATTTTACTGGAGGAGTTCAGGTTAAATGCCTTCCCTCAAAAACGACTGAACAGGCTCTCTCGGGACTTGAGCCGGTAACCTTCAGGTCAGAAGATCACGGCCCTGAAGCCGCGGATGGTGTGGCGATGTCTTCTGCTGGGCATATATAGGTAGATCCAGCAGATCCAGCAGGCTCGGGTCAAGAGCACTTGTGTGTCATACATCTATCCAAGGTGACTCAAGGTCTTGTCTTTCTTCTTTTCAAAACAAAGTTTTCTGGGTATCTTGACAAATGCCCTTCAAGAATAAAAGCCAAAATTTTCTATGGTGAACCAAGTCTTAATACAAGCCGCGCAGCTCCCTTAGGGAGATGGAGATGGATGTTTCTGTCAATAACAGCGTGTCCTGCTAAGAAACCAACGAGCCCTTGCGGAGATGTAGCGATTTGCCACTTCTCTCGCACACTCATTCATTACCTCCCTCTCGTAAAAATGCCGCTCGACACCCTCGTCAAAGCAGCCGAGCGTAGAAAGCAGGTGGACATAACTTTCACGAACGTAGTCACTTTAGAAATTACAACGAATAACTACAAATCAGAATCAGCTTTATTCGCCAAGTGTGCTGGGGCACACAAGGAATTTGGTTCCGGCTGATAAGAGACTCCCTATACACAGACAATAAATGACACTGCACAAACAATAAATTACACAATACAAATTAAATACAAATAAAAATTGTTACTAAATGACTTCTGAAATGCTCAAAGAAATGGGATACCTGTATTTGTTCTTTAAAGCAAACAAGTAATTAAAAAAATGATACATTCAAGGTAAACACCATAAATATAACGTCATTGTGGCCACAGCACAAGTGAAAGCGCTTCGCTTCTAACTGAATGACTGGTGTTTGCTTTAATAAGCTTTATGAGAAAGGGCTGGTTCTTATGATGGTCTGAGTTACTGGTTAGCAGTTGACTTTGGGGCAACATTATTTCAGTTTGATCCCTGGTTTGGATTTTATTTCCATTAGTGCCACGATTATTATTTAAAAATATTATTGTAGTATTCCTGTGCAGCGGACTCCGACGACTCTTTACGAGCTGGGTTCCTGTGCTCGTTTCGTTTCTTTTCTTTTTCGATCGGCTTATTTTCCATACGTCCCCATCACTGTCACTGCTTCCATTAGCCCTAAATTACTTTTTACGACATATAAAGAAACAAAGATAGCGAGTATAATGCCGCTAAATGACTGTAACATACGCCGCTATACCGCTGCTCGCCCTCTGCGGTTAACTTGGCGGCTTCGGGAGCGCTATGCGGCCGAATCCCACTTCACTTTATGCGCCTTGCGTTGAATGAAGCTATTTTAGTGGCTCTTGAGATTTTCCAAATAAGATGATGGAGGAGGGAGTGTAACAATCTGCCTATTTTAAGGTTAAACCAATCCTTATGTAAAAGCAAGTGCCAAGTGTTTTATATGAAATATTTTAGTAGCCTACTTTGGCAGCTGTGTTGTCAAATTTTGATTACTCCTTCTTTATGGGTTTTCCAGCTTTATATTACCTGTCGTTAGTCAACGCTATACCTAAAAATTAAACTGGGAAATTCTTTGCAACGTTATTTTACTAAACAAACGGCATATTTTAATTGGATGCAAAACCACTTAACAGAGCAACAGAAGCTCTTTAAATTGGAAGGTGTTTGTTGCACCTAAATATCCACTTCAAACGGTATACCTGGCCCCCAGATGCATGATTTGGTGGGTGTCGCAGGCAGACGAAAAGTTGCTTAAAGATTTTCCAAATTAAGCTCCGTCACCTTGCCGCCGAAAAAGTCACGTGATCGCCAGGAAACCGGGTGTAGCCGTGAACCTAATGAACCTCTTCTTGTCACCATATTTCCTTGGGATTTTTGTCTTATAATAGCTTTTTTAATTACCGTGGTTACCCCCCCCCCCATAATATGATCCCCCATATTGATCACAGTAATGAAAATGTAACATAATCCATTTGGGCCGACGAGGTCTTCTCCATCTGTCCTTGGCTCCTGTTCTATAAGCTCAGCTTTTCTTTGTCTGAATCGGCCAGACTCTCTTTGTTAGGAATTCAACCGATGGACCATCATTTATCATCAGTAATATGGATTAAATCTGTGTTTGTGCCGATGCAAATGAAGGAAACGTAATTACGGGCTAAATTTGATTTAGCATGATGAATAGCTCCGGCCCATGTCTTTAATCACGGATTATATACCCAAACCTGGGAGTTTAATATTCCCGTTTGAAGAGCCGGCCTTTGCAGGGGTCCTCGGATGCTCTCGAGTTTGCTTGTGGTGGTGAGCTTGCAGTTTATGTCAGTGGTTGGGTGGTCATGACATTTTCAGCTGTAGCTGCAAGCCAGTCATGGATTTTTGTTGTTGGGGGGGGCAGATGGGTGTGTGACTGGTGAGAGGGCAGAGTTACAGGCATACTGGGCCTATACTGGAAAGCAGCCCACCTGCCTTGATTTCTGTGCAGCAAAGGCTATATTACCCTGCCAGTATCCCTGGTAGGTACCTGCTCCCAGATTGTTGCTAATGGACCAGCAGTGACTCTCTGGTCACACACTGCATCTCTCCCGCTTCTGGGAACTTGTGCTTGCTGCCAGGACTCTGTCTTCACTGTCTAACAAGCTTTGACTTTTCTAGTTTGGTTTGTCATGAGAGCTGATTTCATCCTTACATCCGGAAGGTTTCCGTCAACATCTTAAGAATGCTGGGAGATCAAAAAGTTGATCCAACACAACACAAAGTGCTTACAAACTGGCAGTGTTTGTCCTTGAGTGGGTATTCTTGTGTTTTGGACGTCTTTGTGGAAATCTATGAAAATGAAATGTTTACACTCATTGATTTTTTTGTTTGGAGTGCTCATTCATTTCTACTGAGCATTTTTTTCTGGGTATTAGTCTTTGTATAAGTGTTTACTCCTGGGATATCATTATGGTATGTGCACGTGTTTCCAAATATCTGGTTTTGTTCAATGTAGATTATCCTGCCAGACGGTAATAAATGGAACCAGTAACACGTTGGCAGTCAACAATGGCATTGACTAAACACATATAGCATTCAGAAGCCAGGAACATTATACAGATTAGATGACTATCGTACATTATTCTGCTGACAAAAAGGGCCTCCTCTTTAACGAGAGTGACAAGTATTCCCTTCTAACATAAGATGCAAGGAAAGCGAAATGCTGATTTGTCTTGCGTGGTTTCATTAAGCCCTTTGTCTGCTTTTGAAATCAGTTATATGTCAGCCTGAAGGCTAATTGTAGCAATCGGACTGGGTTTAACCTCTCTACGGCCTCACCAGAATTTACATAAGACCTGAACCCTTATTTAAAGCGATGAATGACAATAAGATGTTATCTGTAACATCGGAGCTGATTGAATTCGGCGCGTGAAGCCGGCGCCTCTTGTTGTGCTGGGATATAGATGATATTCCTCGCTAGCGTTATGCAAACCGCCGATTGTATCGTCCACTTATACGTGTCAGTGTGACAGGCAGCTGGTGAAATAGGCTAAAGCTAAAAATAGGCTGACAAAACATCAAAAATTCAAGGCTTTATATGGTGCAGCATGAAAAGCATTCAGGGGTCATGCGGCTTCCTGTAAATAGCAAGGCTTGGTCACTATCGTGGCTATAAAAACACATTTTTACCACGGTCTGGTTACTGATATAAGGAATGTTTTTTCTATCCAGCATCCGGGTTTGGTGCCCTTGTGTCGGCGTGCTGTTTGCGTTTGTGGTCACCAGCGGTCCAAACTCCTGTGATTGATGTGTTATAGTTAATAAGTTGATAGAAGCTTTATACCCTCTCGTGACTCCATGGCTGGTCCCATTTTCATCAAATGAACGTATTAGTATTCTGCAGGGGGGCGGCGGGGGGTGGATTGCAGATTCTCTATCAGCAGGCGATGATCACCGACTGCCTCGCCAGGTGTGGAGTTGGGAAGGGAGACCGTTCGTTAAAGAGAGCATGATGACTACTTTGTAACAGTCGCCGTTCCCTCCTGTACCAGACAGCTGTTCAGGGTCCCCTGTCCTGACAGTGAGTCCTGGCCGTGCCCATCCTGTTACCGCAGAAACGAACGGAGCGTCCCAGTTCACAGGGAGTTCATTGGCACAGACAAGACCAAATGAAATCCAGCCTAGTTTGGCCTGGTATGTTTTTTTTGTACTCTTAAAAATAGATCTGATTGGCCCAGTTGCGTCCGTGTTTGCTTGACTGTGTGTATCGTTGGTTTGGACCTCAGTAGATCGAGCCTTTCTGAGCTGAACACCAAGTTGTCTTTGAACCAGTCAAGGAAGATAAAAGAAAAATCTCTCCCATTGTGGTGAACAGATCAGACTAATTGCTTCAGGCTGGGAATATGCAGCCATTTAAATGACATATCATGAGTGTAGGATGATAATTTCTGTACATTTAATTCAGTTTTTCCCTCTTAAACCTCCTGTTGTTTACTTTTTAAAATACGGCTCAAAGAAAATGTTCGCAACATTTGCGAATCTGCGGTGAAGGTTCTTCAGTGTGTTGAGAGTATACAGTCTGAGTCATACTGTAAGGGAAACTGAGAATAACAGATTTTAAGTAAAATAAGCAGAGTAAAGTTTCTGATTTTGACAGAATTTGCATAAAATGAGCGAGGAAAAAAGTATAGCTTTCGCCGTGTCCCGAAATAAATTTCGTAAACAGCACTGCAAAGCGGGAAATAAACAGCACGCTCCTTCTAACAGAGAATACCCACTGCAGACAAGCTCAGTATGCTCTACATTTACATAAAGAGGGGCATTATCCAATATACAGCGACTGCCAGGGACACTGCGCAATGCCAGACAGTAACATGAGATAGGGGCTGTTGTCCAGAGGGCCACTCTAACCCACTTGGAAGATCTACGCCGAGCGTCGCGTCTTCCAGACCTTCTCACTGTCTGCAGCAAATATCTAGTCAGGCTAAATGGACCATCTGCCCCACAGAGACTGTTTAATCTTCAGAGGGTCCCTGGAGGGCGGGGAGGTGACTGAGCGCCGAGTCCATTCATCACCGCCAAGTTACATGGCAACGTACAAATCCTCCATTTTGGCGGGGGGGTCGAGGGGGAGCCACGTGTCATCTGTATGCTGCCATCGCAAACCCCCAACAACTGCATTAATTGCATGGTATAAATGAGCACGTGTGTCCATCTTCACAGGGAGGTCTGTTGGTCGTTCAGCTTTATTGTCCTGGCTTTGACCCTGCGTAGCCCCCAGCCCCCACCCCCACGCCGATCCCCATGGTACAGCTACACACCACTCATAGGATGTGTCATTGTCATTGTCACCAGCTGAGGCTTTATCTTGGTGGAGGTGGAGCTTCATAAGAAGAGGTCAAGGTGCCTGAAGACCTAAACACAGCCTCATGAATGAATGAAGTCGGAGGATAATCCAAGGCTTTGTTCCATATTCAAATTCAGTGAATAAAATGCTACTAAACAGCATCGGAAACCTCTTTAAGAAGATTACAAGGCCTTTCTGTCATCAAGTAAACCAGAGTTATGGAATCCAAATTGCATTACATCAGAGCAGAGCGTTCTCCATCATCAGATCTTAGTGTATGTTTTCTATATTGATTCATTTTTCAAAATAATTGACATTTAACATGATTTATAATTTCCAGAGAATTTTTTAACTTATGTTCCGAAATGCGTTATTGCTGCCTCTAGCTATCATCCAGCTCCTCTCCTGCTGCGTCTTGCATACATGTATAATATCCTGACTCCTGCCTTCGTTGACTTTTGAATATATCTGTATTTGTGTAACAATGGCATCCTTGAGTGACCACTGTACTTGCATTCTTGTACTTTGTTACTCTTCGTTATTGCATGTATGTAAATATGTCAATGCATTAACGGAAGCTACTGCAGAATCGTTTCACACTAGTGTAACCACACTTACAATAAAACACTGAAGAAGATACCAGTGTATCAGATTCTTCATACTGCTTTTCCTGATGACAGCAGGTCAGGTCAGACCCCCCCCCCTCACTGAGGCCATAACTTCCAGCATGTTCTGAGGGGAATCCTTCAAGGTTTCCAAGCCAGCTGAGAGAGAGAGAGAGCCCTCCAGCATGTCTGGGGTCTGCCCCCAGTAGGACCTGCCCAGAATGGCTCCCTCAGGAATCCTGAAGATCCCCAGACCACCTCAGCTGGCTGCTCCTGATCAGAAGAAGCAGCAGTCTTATTCGGAGGTCCCTCTGGATCTCTGCACTCCTGTGTTACTTCAGACACTCGCACTTACATTCTAGTTCTTTCCACCATTATGCTAAACTCACCATAGACCTGCTCCATACCCTCAAAGCTGCAGCCACCAAACCAATCCAGCTGCCAATCTTACATTCTCTCTTACCACTGCTCATGCCTAATATCCATCCATTTCCCAAACTGCTTATCCTACTGGGTTGCAGGGGGTCCAGAGCCTATCCCGGAAGCTATGGTCACGAGGCAGGGAACAACCCAGGATGGGGGGGTCAGCCAGTCACAGGGCACACTCACACACCATCCACACCTACGGGCAATAGCAGTAACTCCAATTAGCCTCAGCATGTCTTTGGACTGTGGGAGGAAACAGAGAAAACCCCACGACGACACGGGGAGAACATGCAGACTCCACATACATGTAACCCAAGCAGAGACTCGAACCCAGGTCCCAGAGGTGTGAGACAACAGTGCTAACCACTGCACCCAGCATAGCATCCTGAGGTACTTAAACTCCTCCGCTAAATACTGGCTCTTCCACCGACTGAATGTAGCAGTCGACTATTTTCTGAGAGAGCGCCATGACCTCGGGTTTGGATATGCTGGTTCTCACGCTCAGCGTGCTGGTTTGGCTGGTTAAGCAAGCCAGGTGCTGAAAGTGATCTATATAGGTTGACATTCCAATAACTGGTCCAACAGAAGTCATTTGGTAAAGCAGTTGCTGTGTTTACATGGCCTGGTTCGTTGAGACGCAAAGCCTGGTGAGGTCAGGCATAAAATTTCTGAAGGTTTGCAAGTGATAGCATTCAGTGTGAGTGATCACACTCATCTGAAAAGGCAGCAAAACCTTTAAAAAGTCGTGTCTGGGGATCCTTCTGCAGGTTTCACGTTTGTTTAAATCTCTGCAAAGTTATTGCTATTTGGAGTTTGCCGAGTTAACCGATGCAAGACAATCACTTACTTTTAATAAATTCATAAACCGATTCGCTTGCACCAGCGAGCAACAGGTTTCAGAATCGTATGACACAAATAAATCGCTTAACCGACTTAATTGTAAAAATTCAGCTTGTGGGTTTCTTGTTTTTCACTTGCAGGGGAGAAAACTCACCTGCAATGATTTTATTTTCCAGGGTTGTTCCTCTTAACCAAGATGAAGTGCAGTATTAAGACAAGAATGGCAACAGAATGCTAGGGATGTAACGCTTTCTGAGGTTTTCGCTTTGCTCAAAGCACTGAATGCTGAGAATTATCTAAACCTGGAGTAACGATTTTCTTTCCACTTGTTTGCAGCTTAATTGTCTCGCCATCACAGATGCGATGTGCATTTAACAGGAAGCACACACAGCTGTAGCGTCACATTGGAGAGAGTGTTAACAGTTGAGCGGTAGATAGGCCTGAGGGGTCAAAGGTCGGTTCCCATCATCCCCCATGCCCAGGTCTCCCTGTGGTACACAGACAGATTTCTGTCTCCATGCGATAATGGCGTGTGGTGCTGCCGGCCTCTCTGTGCTCTGAGGCTTCTGCACACACAAATCTCTTCCGTCTTTCAGCTTCATGCCAGATTTCATTCTATGCCCACGGTACATCTCAGATGAATTTATTTATGTATATCTGTGTTTGTTTATTCGCTTTGGTCTGACCATATGAAAATGCACTTCTGCCTTGGTATATTATTATTCAGTTCTCTATCATGGGGCCAAAGTAATATATACACAACAATGGTGAACTGGGTATAAATCAAGTACTGGATAGTAAAAGTTTTCCTATTTAAGCTAACTGGCGCAGTAATAATAATGGAGAGTTTTTGTTTTATATCGTAAAGACGGTTTGATTTTACCATCCTTCATGATCCTGTTTGAGCTGTTTTTTTTTCTGAGACATTTGACAGGGACACTGGTGACAGCCGAGGGGACATGTGTTTGTCAGGGGTGTGACAAAGCCTTGTGACAGCCTCAAGGCGGACACTCACGGAGCACATGACATCATAATAAATAGGGAAGTGTTATTTGCTTAATGTATCTTTCACAGGAGACATAAAAAGGGATAAGTACATTAATAATGACGATAATGATATATATTTATTTAATTTTGCCTAATCATCCTAATTGCATAAATGTCTTAATAGCACTGTGGACACAATGTCTTAAAAGTGACACAGTGTTGATTAATTGACAGCGAAAGCTGTGTCTCGAAATGCTGGCATCGTCTCAAAGAAAATTTTGGTCTTACCACAGACAGACTTTATATTAGTTCCAGATATTCCCTGTGGTACAACACAGAATTTGAATGCATATATATTAGTTAACTAGTGTAACTGCAGCAAAACACTTTTTCCCTCTCAGAATATGGAAAATTTGCAGCTCTCGGGATTAAGTGTGATTAGATTTGCCTTAAAAAAAGCATCTTTGGCTGCGAATGCTATATTCACTATTCATGCACTGCGATGCATCTCCCCACCAAGCTGGTCTAATGATTCTGTCCTCCTGGATCTCTGCCTTGGCCTTGCGCTTCCCAAAGTCGGTCGGGTCTCACAGAGTAGGTGAGAAGGACTCCAGGTCAGGGATCTCAATCCTCGTTAATGTCAGTGGGCCGGATTCGCCTGGAATCCTTCTTGGTATAACGAAGGGAGGAATGGTGGGAGGAACTGGCCCCCGACAGGTTTAAATTAACAAGGAAATACAGGAAGCCCCCTGTTAACGTTGCGCCGTTCCGTGGCAGGTTACTGGGCTACCTCTTCCATTACAGGCTCAAAAACAAACCTGCCATTGAAAACAGAGCCAATCAAAGCCTCCATTCTTGGCCTGAGTGAAAAGCAGAAAATATAGCAGAATATTAAATATGACAGACGTGCAGAGTAATCAGGGTTAAAAACATGGGGGCCATTTTATTCCGAAACTCATGTCGCCACCTGCACATCCGTCTGCTCATCATCTATACCGATTTTACAATTTCAGGCTGCAAATTTTATCTTACCGGGAAGAATTAATGGGTGTTTGGATAGATATATAAGGGTTATAGCAAGTAATAGCCAACTCACACTCAGACACACACAAGCAAGGCTAGAGTCAGGCTATTACCCCGGATCCCTGTGTGTCCCCCCAGATAACGTTTGTGAAAGGGGGGTATCGAGTTCGAACGCTGGAATTCAAATGCTCCCTCAAACGGGGGAACCTTCAAGAATAGAAGCGCCTGTTCGATTTTAAACTGTCTCCTTACGTTTTCTCATGTTTACTTTGCGACAAAAAAAGTACTTCTTCCCAGATAATGTAAAGCTCTTTTTCAAAGTTCACATAACTGGGTAAAGAATAAAAAAGAATGGGAAAAAGCTGACATGACCATCATTCAAAAACCATTTATTGATCCACATAAACCTAACATGGCTTGGAGTCGGGGGTCTTTTACCAGTGAAAACTTTGCTGAAGGTGACCTGAGAGTGCCGAGTGAAACGCAGCGGCTTAATTCATCAGTTTCCTGGAGTTTATTGTGTATTGTGAAGCAGGCGTGCCGGTCATTGGTGGGGTAGTCAGTCACCAGACGAGCGACAGCACTGGACAAAAAGACCGCAGCTGCATTTTAATAAGGTGAATAATAATGGAAAATCAATTTGCATGTATATCACATTTATTCTTCTATTTTTGCCACATTCAGACACAGCCTTCCAATTTGGTATTATCTTAACTCGAGCTCCACTGACAATTACACAAACAGATGGTGAAAAGTTCACGCGTAGGCCAGCCTGCTTGCAACAAATCTAAATTACCCACAAACACAGACCCCAGTCCCTGTCGGGCACCAATATGTCTTCTCGGTCAGCCTCACAGCACAGCGTTTCCTCCTCCAGGCCGCCCCAAAGGTCAGCCTTGCACTGCTCTCTTTTTGTGTTCCTTGAACGTACATCAGCAATTTGTGAGCGCTGACTGATTCAGATTTGTAGAGGATGACTGAGACCGGTAAGCTCCTGGAAATATCATGTAGGGTAATTGGTAACTGGCGCTACGGCTGCAGGAAGCCTGATTTGGGGGGGGCGGGGGGTGGTTTAATGGGGTCACTGGCAGCTGTCCACTCTATACCTGTTTGTCAATACCCATGAGGCAGGGTTGTGATTCAGTGCAGAGATCGAGCGGCGTGAATGGAATCCGATGAGGTCTGAGTTTTGCCGCCTCTCTGTCCAGCTTCCCTGGGAGGCCCCGCTGGGCCGGGCCCCTCCCTCAGCGTACCACAAGGGACGTTGGATGTGAAAGGGAAGTCATATAAACACCAGCCCCGAGAGGGAGAACCAGGCTGATACCGTCTTGATCAAGTCCATTCCTGCGGCTCAGATGAACCTGCCCCCACCTCGGCATCCGCACAGCGATGGGGAGCTTTCTACACACAGGACGGCCGGACGAGGTATGTCGGGGGGATGGCATGTGACCAGTGAATCTAAAAGCAGCAGCTGGGAATGCGTCTCTGATGCGAGGCTGCAGTGCGGGATCATGAATAAAGAGAAATGCGAGAATCACACATGGTCCCTAGTATAAGACA
>JAOYFF010000015.1:1146146-1151146 GCA_025773925.1 Cryptomyrus ogoouensis | reverse complement strand
GCTAATAAGTGCCCCCCCCTCCCAGCAAGGTGCAGCAGCCTGCAGAGGGAATGAGGGTTTGGGGCCTCTCTGACTGCCTGTTTCCGCGGGTCCGGGTCCTGCTGCATTTTGATCAGGCGGTACTGGTCATCCAGACGGATTTCAGCACCTCCCGTCACGCTGGTGTGCCGGCGTGAAGAAAAATGCGAGGAGAACGGTGAGACGCACCCCCAGTTTCCGCGGGGGAGTCTGATCCAGGATATTACCACGTCAGTCACGGTACACACAAGCCCCATCTTTGTATTCCGTCGTTTTCTGTCGGACACTATTCATTTCCTACCCAAGTCACATCCTGGGCCTGTTGCCTGGTGGGGTATATCTAGCTCACCCCGTCAACATGCGCCGTCAACGGCATTGCCATAGCGACAGGCTAAAGAACGCATTCCCTTGGTAGAACGCAGCAACCATAGTGGACGTTCAGGGTATATGCATAGAGCCCGCCTTCACGTTAAGCGTATATTATAGTTTGTTTCAGATATACATACTTATTAGCAATTCTGTGCCATCAGCAGGTGATAATAGGCTGTCTTCAGGCTAATGAACTTTGAAATTTATTCAAGTTACGCAACCAGAGTTGAGGGTAAGATTTAGAGCCGGTTCGATATGGTGCTGGATACATTTCCAGCTCCACTTCGGGGTCTCGTCTGCCTTAAGCATGCCGTTGATTGTATCATTTCATTTCTACATTTAATTAAAGCGCGCGAGCGGAATGTAATTGAATTGGGCTGAGACTGACAGTTGTCTTAATTGGTTCAACTCGGGGTATGTGTGTGTGTGTGTGTGTATCCGGACGCCCATTTCTGGGTCGTCACCCAGCCAATCAGATTTTGTTTAGTGTAGCTCAGTTTCACAAGCAAGCCGCCACACTTCTCATTTTATTTTCTGGCACGGGTGATGTGGGGGGGGGGGTCCCATTTTCTCTGAATTCTTGCTGGCAGATTATTAACGACCTTGCGCTTGGCGGAAATGTCCTCAAATGTAATTACGAGCCCCGGGTAATCAGCGCGGATCTCAGGCCGGCACCTCGCATGGGAGCGATGAAGATGAAGGAGCTCCCCTTCAGCCACTGTGCCCCCATGCCACACCCGACCCCCACCCCCTGACGGAGAGCGGAGCAAGTCATTTTGGCCACTCTGCGTGCAATCTCCCAGCGACTGTTTTAATGGTGGGAAGCTGTTGATGAATAGACTCATTCTCCAGGATAATGCCTGCATGGGGCCCAGTGGTGCTGAAGACAAATCATCTTTGAGAACAAACCCTGTAGCTGCGGGTGTGTGTGTGTGTGTGTATGTGTTATATAACGCACTGTACAGAGGTTTATCCAACCTCTATGAGAGCCAGAATCAGGCAGGCCTCTGAAAGCCAAACATCTGACTACAGGAAAGGCGTTGCTGTCATGACAGCCAATCAAGCAGGCGCATCAGCCAGCCAATCAAAGTGCATTTTGTGTCAATATGCAAATGAGGTAAACTCCCTATGAGTCATCTGTAGGTTTCTTGAGGCTAGAGAGGGGGGCCCACAAGGTACAGCACCCATGAGTATGAAATCTCAGTCGCTGAATTGTTTAGTAGCACAATTCTGGGGGAAAATGAAGTAATCAGTCCCCACACTCTCGTGACCCTGTGTAGCACACGTGGTATGAAAAATGAATGACCGCCCAGAGCTGTTGCTGCTTCTACATCTTCCAGAATGCTCTGCAAATAAAAGACAGAGCATATGGCGTAGATATCTAAAGGATGCACTGGAGATCTTATTAATTGCTTGGCTCTAGGAACAAGGATGAGGCCCATGCAAAACTGCGAAGCTGTCTCTAGCTAACAAACATTGAGATCCTGTCATATGCCATAGCACATATTTTACATGACTGCAGGTGAGCAGTAATTAAACCGTTAACTAATTAACTGTCAATTGAACAATGAACTGCCCTCAGGCAAGTAACTTGGCTTGTCCCCAAAATTCTCCACCCTGGGGACCTCCAAGCCTCTGAAGCACTCATGAAGGTGCAATATAAACTCGAAATGACAACGTTCAGCTTTGCCTGTACCTGTCTACCATTTTTTTCACTGCAGATACAGATATATTATAAAAGTATATATTAAGAAATGACATTTACAGTACCAATGAGATTTGATAGCTAAATGTCAGGTTCAGTCGCCAAAGTGAGGTAGTATTTGCATGGAATTTACTGGAAATATATTGCTGTTTTTCAAAAGGGATTATTTTGAGAAGAAGAGATTGAAATAATAAAGAATATGTCTATTTAATTTTTTAATGAGAGACACTATGAATGTCACTCAGTGTAACTGAGCAAGCATCCATCATACATGTATCATTATTCTGTTGTTTTTGTTTTCTGTTCTTTAGTTTTGTGCATTTTAATAACTCCGGTGATTCAAAGATTGTGTCGACACAATGGTCTAATTATGTTGCAGTACATTAGACAAGACAAACGCCTTCAAATCGTGGTATGCTGAAGACACAGCAGACTATTCTGATTGGACACTTTGGGAATTAGAAAAAAATGATTATACTGAGGACATTTTCTTAGACCTCCCAAGAATTTGTGCTTTTTGTATTTTTGTATTTTGAGGTCGAACAGCCACAATTTCCTCTGTTGTTTTCATGCATATTGGTGGAAGAAAATCGGTGCACTCTGGCTGAACCATACCAAACCCCCCCTCAAATTTCAATAAATGATACTCAAGCCTTGTCTCTACCACTGTAATTGGTCCATGTTTACATAAATATTATCCCATCTGCATTTGTTTGAAGCTCTGGAACGAGGAAACCTCTCCCATATAATCTGCTTCATAAGACTTGGGGAAAATGCATTTCTGAGCAGAAAATGAAATCACTCAGAAGTATAGTAATTCTGACAAGAGGAGAGCGAAGGAGCCATTTCACAGAACATTCCAGCAGGATTGGAAGGCGGGTCCGGCTTCTACTGAAAGGTTAACAGATGTCTCGGAAAATAACGTTGGTGCTTTGTGACTCGTTGACAGCTTTTTAGTTGACATTTGAGACTTTTGTGTAAGAGGAGAGTAGGTTTTGTCACGAGTTTAAAGAAAAGAGCAGGGAAATTGTGGGAGCTCTAGATACATTTATTGCATACATATTTTAAGGGAGACATCCATCTTTGAAAGTTCTCAATATCTGTCCTGGTAAGAGTCATAGTGGGGTGGTTGGACACATGATATCGCAGGACACAGGCCTGGCAAAGACTCTGGAGAGGATGCCAGATATTTTAAGGAGTTATTGTGTAAAATTACACACAAAAGCTATTTCATCCAAACGAGGGTGGAAAAGATGTTTGTTTTTCATTTGTGTGTGCGCTTGTGCTCGTGTATTTGTTAGTTGCTCAAACCATGAGTAGGGAGTCCATTCGACTATATTTGTCTGGTATTAGCGAAGGCATCCGCACAATGTTGACCTTCATAATGATGAAGAATTAATTAAAAGGCGCTAGATCCAGCTGGGTTGATTTCTAGCACACTTTGCTACCATACAAGCGGCGATGTTTCCCCTGCGCTATGCCGCCTGGGATTGGCTGCACCAGCTCAGACATACGACTGCAGCAAATGCATCTGTAAGACTCCTCCCAGAAGGGCCTCAATCATGCATGCCAGTGCCTTCACATGGATCACGGACCAGAAACTTTTGGCTCCAGTGATATTAAAACACCGACAAAGCATTTGGCAGGTACTGTAGAATTTTTTCAGATTTTGCTTTGGTCTCCTAGGTGATGTCAGCCTGGAAAAAAAACAGAATGTTCTGTCACCCATTCACCATGTTCATGCCAAACAAATGCACATTCTAGATTCTAGAAGATCCTGTGGTTGCACACCGTGGCTTTCTTACATTATAACCGGTTCCATTTGCTCCCCACGACACGACGCAATTTTAAGACAGTATGTAATAACTAATCCGACTCGTTCCATTTCTTAGAAAATCCAAATCCTATTAAAAATTGTTCAAATTGAAATGTTTCCACAAGGAACATTGCATCAACCTGAGAATGGAAAATAACTGTATGATCCCAGATGTTATGTGCAAACATACCAGAACTGTTTGTGGTCCAGGGCCAAACATGAAGTGCAGGACATAATTACAAGACAAACAGTGGAACACCTCACAGAGCAGTATGTGAACAAAAGAGGAATACAATTAAGAGAATACAGATCAACAGAAGAATGTGCAAGATTCGTAGGGACCAGATTTCCACACAATGTGATACAAACTTGTTAGTCTTAAGACTATAAGTTAAACATAAGAACTAGTGCAAGAACCATTTCAGTGCGAGTTGAAAGAAAATTGCACATATTGCACGCTATGAAGGCCAGATGTCAGAGAGAGAGTAAATGTCCCTGGGGTAGTGGAACACACCTAGATGGATTGCTGACGTATTACGACCCCAAAGGGTCCGTTGACTCATCCTGCTGCCGTTCCATGTGTTTTACATGGTCTCCAGATAAATTAGCCACAGAACTTGCCTATGTTTCTTTGCTTATTGCCTCATGGGTAGCAGGTTCATTTTGACTCTGTACTGGACGACCGGTGGGAAGATGGATGGATGGTTGGATGGATGGATGGATGGTTGGATGGATCAAGCTGGCGTATTAGGAGAGCAAAGAGAGGGATAAGCTCACAGAAGCACCCTAAAACGTAACCCCCCCACACACATAATATGCCTAAATGAAAGCGTTTTATTAACTGGAATGCTTCCAAGGTCTAGCAAGCCAAACACTTCCTCATCAATTACTTCAGGGTCTGCTTGGAGAGGTTTAGCACAGGTGCTAGAAATTAAGGGCTTATAGGTATAAAATGAAACAGAGCAGGGAAAACCTTAAGGCATCTCGCTTTCCCGCCGGCCGGTTTATGCACGGTGGTAACCTCCTAAGACGGCGTCCGCCCGGCCTCCCGCTTTCCCGCCTGCCCGTCTGTGCAGGCCGGTAACCTCCTAA
>JAOYFF010000015.1:1135481-1145897 GCA_025773925.1 Cryptomyrus ogoouensis | reverse complement strand
AACCTCCTAAGACGCCGTCCGCCCGGCCTCCCGCTTTCCCGCCTGCCCGTCTGTGCAGGCCGGTAACCTCCTAAGACGCCGTCCGCCCGGCCTCCCGCTTTCCCGCCTGCCCGTCTGTGCAGGCCGGTAACCTCCTAAGACGCCGTCCGCCCGGCCTCCCGCTTTCCCGCCTGCCCGTCTGTGCAGGCCGGTAACCTCCTAAGACCCCGTCCGCCCTGCCTCCCGCTTTCCTGCCGGCCCGTCTGTGCAGGCCGGTAACCTCCTAAGACGCCGTCCGCCCGGCCTCCCACTTTCCTGCCCGCCTGTCCACCCACCCACTGAGGGGCGTCGGCTATCTGCATTTCTGGCCGGCAAAAGAGGAGCAGGCTGATATTAACGGGATGGTTCCAAGCGGCCCGGCGTGTTGCAGGGAACAGGTGCGCAGTGATGACTCACATGGGCCCGGCCAATTTCCTCCGTCAACAGACAGCTGCACAGCAAGACCTGTGGGCGATCACAGAGGGACTTTCCTGAGGTTAGACTGGGACCAAACTGGCACCGGTTCCTGCAGTTCCTGACAGATCGGCACCTCCTTGCCTTCAAAGTATTTGTTGTGGTTAATCCCGGGCAGCGGCGACTAGCAAATGAAACTGTGCAGATATTTAATTTGTATTACAGGCAAATACACTCTGAACTGGTCCCCAGTCAAGTGTCATTGCACATCAGAGCTCAGCGTGCTGTCAGTGCCAAGGCATCGAAATCGATCGATAATGAGCGCATGTTGATGAATAATGTAAGAGCTTTTCAGCATCCTAAAAAAAAAAAATATTTGTACACAAAATAAAAAATAATGAGTAGTGCAAATTTATTGTCATATTTCTATGTTTGTTTATTTTTAAAAGTGTTTGTTATGCATATATATTTTTTAAATGCATACGTACATGCTCTCCTATTTAGGGTTATGGGTACTTACAGAGTTCATGTATTTACAAAATTTACAATTTGTCATTGGATTTAGAGTTTGTTATCAATGTGATATGAATGTATACTTACAGGTTAATATGTCTTTGAACCACCACTAACTAACAACTTAAAGAATCAGTTGACTAAATTGGTTTCTATCCATTCACATGAGTGACTGCTCCTGTTATTAATGATACAGTGATCCGGAATCTATTCCTGTGAATCGTAGGGTGTTAGACAGGATCTTTTACTGGAGAGACTATCAGGCTGTTAGAGGCACTCACACAAGGCACTAACTTACGGACATCTGGTGTGTGACTCCGTGTGCTTATGATTAGAAGGTTGCTGGTTCAAATCCTGTGGTTGGCAGAGTAATTTTACCGTTGGGCCCAAGAGCAAGGCCCCTAATCCCCATTATTCCAGAGATTATCTATCCCAACTATCTCACCTGTACCTTACTGTAAATAAAAGCATTTAGTAAATTTGGCAACATGCAAGAATCACATGCATGCAGAAGTGAGACCTGCAAACAGTTTAATCTGTTTTGCTGTGTGTTTTCACAGTTTGATTTGTTAGCACTCTTATGTTAATCCCAATTGTTGCCTTAAACTGGCCAATCACGTGGCTCCTCTTTGGCCATCAGCACGAGAGTGCTCTTAATCAGCCTGTCTGCCCCGCTGCTCCCGCGTAATCCTACTGAGTGATGATAGACTGCAGGAGAGCTGTGAGATTACTTTTCAGGCAGTTCCTCTGATTAGTTCCTTTCGTTAGATTCAGGGCCATAAAATGCATTGATTACTACATGAGCTTGCCAATGCTCTGATGAAAATATCCAGCGTCGGTGCTTTAATTGTTGCCGTCGAGTGGATCTACGGCCTTCTGAGGTTAGTCTGCTATGGCTGCAAACATGCCCTGTGTTTCAGTGTTGCTGGGAGCATATATATATATATATATATATATATATATAAAATCAGGTCATTCCACAGATGGATCCGGTTACATATTGCTTTCACATTTCCAAAAATGAGCACATCGCGTCACACTGTTACCCTGGGTTATTTCTCCTGGCCAAGGCGTTTATTTATGGCTTAAAAATGGATACTTATTCCTGTTCTTATTCCTGTGTCTGCATTGCTCCCCCGGTGGGCCAAACTGTAAATGCGTTATCCTAAAGAGAGCAGACAGGCCGTTGGTTAAGCTCTCGGCCAGCATCGAGTGCATTCAGCATCGCGGCGTCCGTCGGCTGTCAGAGAGGAACAGGCCGTAGCCGGCAGGACGAAGTCCGGCATTTGCTCGGTGAGATCGTTAAAGGAGAGCTCCATCCACATGGGGGGAGGCATCTGTAAAAGCACCCCAAGGGTTCTGACAACAGGGTAGCAGCCGTCTTAGCTTGTCATCTCCTATGACTGGGGCTCGTGGTTTCCAGGTCAGAACTGCACCTCCATCAAGCTTTCGCTGTTTGCTCGGAAGTATGTAACAGTTAAAGCCACAGGCTGCAAATAAGTACGATTTCGTAAAGCCCGTCACTCAGCGGGGTGGGGAGTGGAGACTTGGATTTCGATGCGACGACGCAAACGAAAACGACGTATTTTTACAGCCTCCCTTAAAAAGAAACGACGGAAAGACGTTGACCGCGTGACCTTTCACGACAGCCCACATGCCGGCCGAGAGTCACGCCATCTTCTACCGCGGCTTAAGGACTAATTTACACTCTGGGCTGGCGCCGCCGTAGACCAGACGTGCGCTGGGCAGATCGTTATCTGTTTCGCTGCCAGCTGATGGGAGCATTATCCCAGCTTTGAACCCGTTACCTTCATGCCGGCTTGCGATGGCACACATCAGATCGATACCCCCGCGGAATCTTCAGTTTCACATATAATCCGTTCTTTAAAAGTGAAACCTATAATCGGAGTTTCTCTCGACAAGCCCATCTTAAACATATGCCCGCTGGATCTCGTCCGTGCATTACAGAAGCTTTAAACAATAAGAGGTCAGCTTCGTTAGCGATGGGCGGTGAGGCTAACAAGCTGCTCTTGGCCGGTTCCCGGGGAAGACAAAGGCTAGCCCTGGATCGGCGCTATTCTAATTAGCTGAGAGTCTCCTCTGGTTGGTCTGTTATGGGCCTGAAGTCCCAGGCCAGAGACAAGTTAATGTTAATGTACATCTAGCAAGGTCATTCATCCTGCCGATGGAGAGTACTGGAAAAAGCTACTTTGCAAATTGTGGGTATTATAATTATTTGCAAGACAAAGGAAAAAGAAAGCCAGACCTGGGATATGTTTGTTTTGCAGGAGAAAATAAAATATCCCCAGATAATCCTGCACTCTAGATGGATGGGTGGGTGGATGGATGGATGGATGGATAACACATTTTGTGGGCTGAAGATGAAATGTCAGGGTGTTTTGCGATAAAAACACAGTTGTCTCCTTGATTTTTCATCCAGTGACTGCCAAAAAATGAAAGATCTAAATTAATGCTGAATTAATAGGCAAAACCATGCAAATGTTTTAATACATTGGCTGTCGTCCATTTTAGGCCTTTTCTATTCATCGTGAATATTAAGGCCTGGAAATGGCTCATTCCTAACTGCAAAATAAAAGATAAAAATGGCTTTTCCCTATTATGCTGGGATCCCACATGCTGGTGACTAAGTACTGACTGTGCTATTAGGTGAGGGGGGCCGGTGAGGGGGGGGGCATTCAGTCTTTGATCTTGACCATGCGGCTGACCTCTCGCCCAATAGGGGCTTGTTGTCAACGCCGCGCACATTGTTAGCCTGACGGTCCGCTGCTGGGATGGACGGCTATGCTCATTTGCATAACAAATGCTGGGCTTCTTTTTTTGGGGGGGGGGGCACACAGGGACACCCGCCAAATCTGTCCTTCTGCCCATTTTGATTTTTTCCCCCCTCCCTCCCTCACCCCCCCCCAGTCCATTCTTTGGGCTGTTTTCATCTTCCGCATCCAAACCCCATCGCATCTGTTGGCGCAGTAAACTCTGCGTTTCATGCCCCCCCCCCCAAAGGTTCCCCGTTACACCCGTCTGGGGAGCGGCTTGTGCTTTCTCGGCCCGGCTCGCAGCTGATGTGGGCCGCCTCGGAGGTGCCGGCGCCGTTGCCCGGGACAGATGGACGCGCGCCGTTTCAAGCCAAGGCCCCAGCGCCCGGCACCGTTGGCTTGGTCCCGCCCGTGGCAGGGAGCTGCACATTAGCATAACGGCCAGCCAATGGCAAGACGGGCAGCGCATCACCGACAATGCGCGTCTGTGCCCGTTCGCGCGGGCCACTTTGTCTTTTGTCCTGATGGGGTTGGGGGGGGGGGGCTGTCAGTTTTAATTGGAGGCGATTTAGCATCTCGGATGAGAGGGAGCCGCGCAGATGGACTGGGATGCGGCGCTGCAGCTGTGCAGGGGCTGCAGGAAAGCTCTCCGCTAGCGTGGCAGGAGGGTAAGGGTGCGGTACGGGCGCAGCCAAACATCGGGGCGGCGGAAACACGGTCTTGTGCAAAAGGGACATGGCCCCCGCCTCTCTTCTGCCGCTGGCAAGCAGCTCATTGAATGTTTGTTTGGGAAAGAGCAGGTCTCTCAGAATTACCGGACACCTGCATCGCCTCAAGGACGCCATTATGAGACGCAGCGGTGCTGCTTGGCTGCGTCCCGCATGCGGCCGCAATATGGATGAGGTGCCTGCGAGACATGCTGCCTTTATTTAAGTAGCTGTTCTCATGCGAGCTTCTAACAGCGTTTTGTATTGCATCACCCATGTCAACCAGGCTGCAATGAAAACGGTGAGATGGGTGATGAAAAACCTGTCAAATCTGGTGAAAACAGTGAGTCATCAAAGGCTGGGTCCCGTTTAACTCGCCAGGGGTGGGGGGTTGTGGTTTTCATGACCGGGGGGGGGGTTCTCACCGATAAAAATTATCCAACAAACCATGAGATTGCAAAACTGTATAAAATCCATATGATTATACCTCACTACTCTGCTAACTCTCTCCTGTTGCTGGTCTCTTAACTGGTAGCTATTAGCATTCACCACTGTGGAAAAGTCTTAGGCAGTCAAAGAAAATGTTAAAAGCAATTTATCTGGGGGTTAGGGTATATTTGCTGAGAACAAAAAATACCATTTAACATTAGTACACATGCAAATGGAGAGTAACACAACAAGGAAGGGTTTCTTCCGTCCTCCCAAAAGTGTCTGATGTCCTGTTGGACGGCTAGATGAACATCGCTTCAGTTCCCAAACCTCTCCTCACGGCCACTCCTGCCACTTCATGTATTTGTTCCTTTTCACCACTAGTTCTATTAATTAGTCACCTTAATTAGTTAAATTACAATGAGGTATCGATTACCCAAACAAGGTGTGCTTGTGGTCAAGTCGAGAAATATATGGGCGAACGGGATGTCTGCTACAAACACTGGGCAGACGTTAGCAAAGGCTTCGAAATGGTTCAGCTGCCACAATTTGACAGACATTAAATCTTGGTTTTACACTGACATGAAGATCATTTAAACACTTTCTGTGACTGCCAAAGAACCTTTCAATAGTACTATATCAAGTCGAATTCTTGACAGCTGTATGCTCTTATGTCACTTTGGACCAAAGCATCTGTTAAATAAAATAAATGTAAATATAAACGCAACAGAACATATATACCAATTATAATTTCTTTACAAGCAGCTAGTATTCATTTTTGGTCTGTGCATCTTATGTCTTGGCCTAAAAACTTTCTTGTTATTTCTTAAACAATAAAGGATAGCACTTAAGTGTCAATCAGAACGAGAAAAAAGTTTTTCTGTTCTCTAATTATTAAATATGGAGAGGAAATAGGACCTTATAGGTCACCCATCCTCCTGAGCCAAAAGAAATGCAATTAGCTGGTAAACAGAAGGGTAAGCTCAGTGTTTGTGCGTATCTGTTTTTATAAGCCAATTATATGCTACCATCCTTGTTTATGTAGTGTCTATTATAGGATGAAAATCTGAGTGGTAGAAAATTATCTGTACAATAAGTGAGGGATGAAAGAACCTTTCTCATGGAAAAATATTTATCAGCTCTGAACGGGAATATTGACTATACCTAAGTTACTGTTATAAAATGCCCATTCTGCACAACAATTCAACACAATTATTTTCAAGGATGCGCCTCTGAAATTGTGGCCAAATGAATGCAGAATGATCTCCCAGTTCATTTATAAGTGGAAAAAGAGTTAGACGTGGTCGAAAACTGTCCAGGAAATTAATGGTTTTTTTTTTTCCAATTCCTTATTCTTTGAAAATGTGTGCTCAAATAGAGCTCCCTGATAACATTTCTTTGTGTGTAATATGTGTCGACACCAGAACTGCAAGCCGGTAGCACCTAGCCTACTCGCGGGTCAAGTCTCCCAACGATCCGGAAAATCCTGCAGCGTTTGTCATACATTTGCCAGGAACAATGCATTCGGCTTAATACAACTCTGACTGGCAGACAGCGAGAGCACGGAGGACGGTTTAATTCATTTAAAAATAACTCCGATGCCCCCATGCATCCCTCAATGAATGTCACAGCTGTGCCATTTAGTTAATCATTTCTCCCAGGCTGCTATTTGCATATGGTAATTTTCAAAAATCTAGGAGAAATGAGGAAAGGGAAATAAAAACAATCCAGCAGCAGGCAAATCTTACTCTGAAAAGATAGGTGAGTAATGAATTATTATCATTTGAATGCCTTTGTTGTCAGTAAATTCATTAATTGTACTGGGAGAGTCACTGGGAGCACATTAGGTAATCAGTGACGTGATTAAGAATTCAGCAATGACTGTGGATTGTTTTGCGTTTACCGACTGATTATACAAACAGTATATCCTCCATCCCTTTCTCTCCATCTGCACACCTCTGAAGATGAGTGTGAGTGCAGCTTATTTGTAACCCGTTTGGCAAAATAGCCATATTCTCCCAGGTAAGATGCAGATTGAAGTTAAACAAAGGCATCTTTCCAATATCGAGCGCCTGGCAGGGATTACAGAAATTATGCAAAGCATTATGTCAACATGCCTAACGAAGCGTGATAAAAGTATAGATGGGAGGAGAGTTTGAGTAGATGCCGGCTGAGAGTTTAAAGACCATCACTGGGAGAATTACTGCGAGGTGAGGATCCGAAGCACTAATGACCAGAGCGGGAATGGCTGTGGTGAGACCTCACTATTACATTCACTCTCCGCTATGAAATCTGTCTGTACAGGAAAGGATTTTATGATCACCATGATAGCACCTTCCTGTCCTTTTCTGGCCCAGCCTCCCACACGATTAGACAAATCAGAAATGCATTTTGCCTCTATATCCAGACACGGGTTTGTTGGATTTCAATACGTAATTTAAGGCCTTTTGTTTACCAGTGAACTTCAAAGAAAATGTTTGGGCATCAGTCTCTAATAAATGATCAAAGGCTTTAATAACCTACCGGTTGCAGATACCATGGATATGTACACTGTTTTTTTAACAGTATTGAAAGGTTGTTTATAAATATGCACCCTTACAACTTTCTCATTCTTGTATTCTTGAGGTTGCATGTGGGTCTATGGGTTAGGACCCTATGCCTATTACCAGAAGGTTGCAACGTCAGATCTTGTGGTCAACAGAGTGATTCCACCATTAGGCCCCTGTAGAATGCTCTTCTCCTGGGTTTTGTTGCCAGGACTGTCAGACTGGCTATAAGAATGTGACCCATAAGAGTGACACCGTATTACCAGTGTTTCCTAATCCAGTCCTCCGTGGGACCACAGACAGTCCACGTTTTTACTCCCTCTGAGCTATTGGAGCAAAAATGTGGATTTTCTGCGGGTCCCCGAGGACCAGATTATATTACAATCCTAAGGCAGGAGAGCATCAGGGAATCTCAAGCACGATGTTCAACCTGCCCTTTCAGCAGTCAGCAGTGTCCTCTTAATGACAGACCGCGTCCCTCATCAGTGCCACTTGGCAGCTTGTAGACACTAAGGCAGCTTCACTCACGCCCTGGTCGTCACATAGCATCACGTCCGCGATGATGGCAGCATCACCACATGTAGCCTCAGTAGCCTGTCTCGCTCTTTTCTTATGCACGCTTTGTATGGCCAACAAAAAAAAGGTCCAGAAATAGTTCAGTGTTGGTTTCAGCACCGTCGTGTTGTGCTGCAGAGTGAGTGCGTAAAAAAACAAAACCTTGTGTGGTTTCCAACAGAAAAGCCAAAAAAATGTTAAAAATCAAACCAAAGGGAGGAAAGATTTGCATCCAAAGGAAGGCGGCTTCAGCCTAAGGAGGTTTGGGATCATCGGCATGTCGTTGGGCAGCTCGCCGTCAGCCTGACAGCTGTTTACGTGAGGTCAGGCGTGTCACCTTGCTTTAGCACGAGACTGTTAAATTAGCATGAAGCGGGCAGAGCAGCACTGACTAAGCTCACCGTCCATTCTCATGACTGTCTGCAGTGCTATCTGAGGCTGCATTCCTGACTACAGCTGTTTGTCTTTTGAGCAGACGATGCTTATTGACACGCAATGCTTAAGAAGCTGTACGGATTATTTCCAAAACGATGCATAGCTCGTCTGGTTAAAGAATACAGACGCTCCTCTACTGACGAACGAGTTACGTTCCGAGCAGCCGTTTGTAACTTGAGATGTTCATAAGTCGTTACTCAACATCATTTTAAGGGCATACGCAAGTACAAAGAACTAGGATGCTGGGAGTACGCACGCTACGCTACTGCGCGGCGGGAGTAGCGGCCAGAAGTCTGCAGTGCTGCTGCACAGCCTTTGAGTAATAAAAACCTCTCCTGTCCACAGTGCGAGGACAGGCCTTCATGCCGCTGTTCTCTACTAATTCATTAGCAGTTTCACTGCGGTTCTAAGCACTGCACCCAGCCACTGTACTCTACTAATTCATTAGCAGTTAACAGAGCCTGGTGGTTTCACTGCGGTTCTAAGCACTGCACCCAGCCGCTGTCTGGAGGCAATACTGCTGGGGCTGATGCACTTACCAGCACTGCCTATAAATAGAACCCGCCGGCTGACCTGGGGTCAGTCCTTTCAATCTCTTAAAGTGACATTTTTTCCCCACTTTTTTCATGTTTCCCTTCAGAAGTTTCCTGCAGAAACAGTCAAATTCATGAGTGGTGTGATTAAAAGACTTAAAGTATCGCGGCCAATGATACTGAGACAAGAAGTGACTCGTATATCGTGTGTGTGTGTGTGTGTGTGTGTGTATCATCAGTCTCATTCTATATATACACACAGATACAGACGTGGACACACAAACCGCCCCTCACACCACAGACACCCTGGTCCTGCCGAATCCTAGAAATCAGTTACGTTTCCATTTACAGATTTTCCGCAGCTGTACCGCAAAATCCATCTTAAAGGGACAGACTCCTGCTATCTTAATGTTTTTACCCTTTATACTGTTTTATCATCATTCCATATTTTCAAGCAAAAATTTCCACTCCTCTGTGAGTCTGTTTAAATCCCATTAGGAAACTTTTAATTACTTATCACTTTTAATTAGATATCATTAAATACATGTTAGCAATAACTATAAACTTTGAAATTAACAATAACAGAAAGGCTTACTTAATGGGAAGGAAAGTATCCTAATGACTTTCAGGGTATCTGCGCTGCCTCTAATCTTTATGGGTTCACACACAGTGACTCCGAGTGTACACATCTCACTGTATTCCTTTAACTAATTTATTTTAATTAATTTTACCTGTGATGGTACACTTACGCAGCCAGACTCAGTGTTCCGTCTGCTAACTGGGATGTCTTCGCCATGGCAACCGAGTCGAGGCTACTCTAGACAAAGACCCCTCCATGGAGATTGTCTCCCCCCCCCGTCCCCCCATCCCAGCACATTCCCCTCCAATGTGCGCTTAATTATCCGTGGTGATGATGCACCTGCTTCAGAATCCACATAAATCTCCACACAGAAGCCTTTGTCATTGAGGAAGCGTCCTTGTGGTGATGAAGCACATGTGGAGAGAAGCAGGAAAGATCACGCATGCCTGTCTCTCCTCAGCCCCCCCCCACGCAATGTGACGGTTATGGCTGTGAGCAGAAATGTTTTATGTGACCCAAGCTGTCTGCCATTTTTACCCCCCTTGCAAAATACTGTTATTATGATGGTTAGGTCCTATCAAGTCCACACTTAGTGGCCATATGGACATCCGTCCTGAAGAGCTTAAGGCTTCCCAGCGTCGTATTCATGGTGACCACTGGATACTAGACACTGCTTTGCTGCTGTTTTAACCTCTTCTTTTGGAAAAACAGGTTAGATTTGCCAAAGGCCTGATGAATTTCCTTTAATGTCCGACAGGCGTTACTTTGGGTCATTTCCTGAGCTAAATTACTGATGTACATTTCCTTCATTTTAGTACTGAGAGCTTGAGTATAGACCATAGACCTCTTATGAAGGCTTTTCCCCTGTAGTTCCATACTTTATTTACCACAGACCTCTTATGAAGGCTTTTC
>JAOYFF010000015.1:1106669-1133524 GCA_025773925.1 Cryptomyrus ogoouensis | reverse complement strand
TAATGTTTACCCCCGTAACCTGATCGTACTGAGGGATTGGGCCAAGCCAAGGCCGACCTGGGGCTGCCGGCTTGTCTGGAAACTTGTACAGCAGAGGCTCCTATGTGTGTGTAGCGGTGGAGTACAGACAATCAGATTGGATAGTGGGGCATCTGTACGGGAACAGCCATTGGTTAATGCACAGAATCACATGTGGCAGGAGGACTGTAAGTATATCCAGCTTCTCTCACTGAACTTTGGCTCTCTTCCTTCTTTAACTGGGAAACTCAGTACCTATAATATCAATAATACTGTTACATGCCTACCTTATTCATGAAAGAATTTATTGAGCAGAAATATCACGCAGGGAAGGTGTTTTGTAGTGGGAATTTCGGCTCTGCTGTACGCCCTGCCTGGATCTTCTCCCATTCCCCCTGCTTTGCTGTAAAGTCCCGCCAGCGTCCCTCATTCAGCCGGACCTGAACGGCGCACTGCAGGCAGTGAGTGAGTGCTTCGGTCCTGACTGCACTAGGTCGCTGCCCTGCTGGCGCGTGACTGACTGCAAGCCCCCCCCTTCTGCCTCTTCTGGTGCTTCTGAGTCTGTAGCACAGTGACATTTGTCACTGGATCGTGCCTCTAAAGCCCAACGGCCTGTTTCTAGCTCCTGCTCCTGTAGCGTCATGGAAACAGAGCTCCCCTGTACCATAAACACCCAAAGCATCCTGACCATGAATAATAGGCTGGCGTTCCTACAAGGCACCAGAGCAAGCCCGCCCCCCCCTGCTTCTGTGTCACACAGCTGTGCCTTATACACAAAATGGCACGTTTTTGGACTGGGGAAATGTTCCTGTCAGCTGGAGGCTGGGACTTGCCCACGTCAGAAGTTGGGGGAGGTTTCCGGGAAGATCTGTGTCCTGTTCCGTAACCCTAACCCCCTTTCAGCTTCCAGAGCACTTCCCGGTAACTGCCGCATGCCAGAAAGGAGAAGTGACGTTTCTTCCCTGATTCCAGGATGCGCGTGTGTATTTGTGTCCGCGATTACGTGTGCTCCTGTCCGTGCATGCGTGTTAACACCCATACATGTTTGTCGTGCCGAAAATGCACCTGCACGGTGAAATGCAGGGGTCTGTTTTACGTGGCTTTGTTTCCTGTGTGAAATCAGCCCTCATCTGCCACCCGGCCTGGAACCTTCCGCTCTGCATGCATGCTCCACAACTGATGTGGATGGGGGGAGAGCAGGGGCTTGGGCCCAGGACCCCCCCCCCTTTTTTTGCTGTTTCCTGTTTTCCCCTTTCTTTAACAGAGGGGTGAACTCTCTGTCCTGCACGCCTGATGTAATGGAGTGATGAGGTCAGCCAGCAGGGCGGCAGTGTGGAGCGTACCATCAGGCACTTGTGCCGGGGGAGGCAGGGCAGCTCATGCAGGCAGAGACCTGCCTGACTTGCCCAAACTTCAGCAGGGGCCCTCCCGTCCTCCTCATGGCACGTGTGTGTGGCCTGCAGGCAGGATCCGACAGGGCTCCCCCTCTGACTTTGGCTGGCTTTGTTTTCACCCGGCCTCACGAGTGACAGGAAGGTCGATAAGGACCCCATTGCCCTATGCGGTGGACAGATTGAGTCATGCAGGGCCTTTGTCTCTCCTTTTCGGAGCAGAGAGGCCCCTTGGCTATAGTGCATCCTGAGGAAGGGCCCCGCGTCCTGTGAGATGGCTGTCAGTGAGCGTTTTGTGGGTCTGCAGTTTGTAATTTTTTGTTTTTTAGTGATTAGAGGCCTTTGGCATCCTGGGGTGTATTCTTAGAGGGGGTGTCCAGAAGCAGGCGGATGTGATTTCCACCGCGTGTTTCCTGGGTGCAGCCAGGTCGCCTTGGGAGTAAGTTTCAGTTCCCGAGGATGGAGTTCACCCAAACGTGGCCGTGTTTTCCCTAGTGGGCCGTCTTTGGGTAACATTTTCATCCTGTGGAAAAAAATGACCAAAGTTCACTTAATGTTTAAAAAGCCAGCAGAGGAGGGACACAGCGCTGTCACTGGACCGTGTCGTTGTGGTTTATTCAGGCGAACATCGCTCTCTGCGGTTAGGGAATATGTAAACAAAGCCCTCTGTTATGTCAGATGACAAAGGCCTGCAAACAGTCACTCCCCTGACAGTCAGTCTCAAAGGCTTTTCTCAAGCCCCCTCCCCAAGCGGTATGGTTACTGTCACCTGGAAGATTTGACCTAGCCCCCATCTGCACCCAGGCTCACATTCCTAATTCCTAACCCACACAGGAAATGCATGGGCCTGTGTGGATTTTTTTGTCTTTGTGGGGATCAATTTTGGATGAATGTTCAAAAAAATCTTCAAAACAAACATCTTTTTGAATCTTTTTTTTTTAAAAAAGTATTTTCCTGGTAAGGGGATGAAAATCAGTCAGCGGATTAAAGTGATGGAGTGAGTGGAAGATCCATGCTTAGCCAGCGATGGGACATGAGCGTGTGTCTGCGTTCGGGGCCGGGAATACGGAGCAGGAGGTGTGGCTGTGACCGACGTCCCTGTGTGCTGGGGTTGAGTTCCTGTCCCCTGGCAGGGGAGGCGTGACATGGCAATGGGGGTGGGGGGGGGGGAGGTAGGCTGTGGGACACGTCCGTCTTTGTGGCATCCTTGGGAAACCCGGTCATCTCGGCGAGAGCCTTTTGTTGTGTCCAGACAAAACTGGAAGGCGGACCCGTGTGTGTGTGTGTGTGTGTGTGTGTGTGTGGGTGGGTGGGTGGAGTTTGAGCCCCTCCTTGCCTCACCCACGAAGGCCAGATTGTTCCTAATTAAACTGCCTGCTTCCTGATCCCCTCCTATCAAGTTTACCCACTTTTGTGTGCGACACAATCCTCCCAAGTCCATGCGAACAATCAGCCCATTCAGAGCTGCGCTATTGGGTTTCGCTCCCTCAACCCGTGGCGGGGGGGGGGGGGGGGGGGGGGGCTGGAGACTGAGAAACAGATATGATATAAGTCATGCATAAGTCATGCATATACAAGTGACTGTCGAGTTATGAGCCTTTTCCCCAGCATATCTCAGGTCATTAAAGGGTTACTTTGATTGACAGCTATGAATGTGTATATTAGTCCTGGCAGCCTCTTGGGTGGGATACAGGTGTGTCTGTCTCATGACACGATTGCCCTTCTCCTGCTGGCCAATGGATTGCCTCCCTGCTCCCTGGTGGGAGGACACATCCAGGACCAGCCTAAATAATTGAAGTCTCTCTGTCTGTCACCCCCCCCCTACCACCACCCCCACAGACACACACATCTCGTTTTTGAAATTCAAATTCAACCAGTGCTTCTGCAGGACGTCCATTTCCCTGCTGCACTGTCAGTGCGGTGAAGCAGATAAACAATCGCGTCTAAATATTTCATGTGACTGTGAAAGGGGGAAAATAGAAGTTATATCCAAGTGATCTAAAAGTCGGCAACGCAGTTTGCGTTTGTGCTACAGCGGAACTCAAATCAGCCATGAGAATGCCAGAAGATTAATTTGCTATATATGTTTTTACCTTAAAAGTCCAGACCAAGATTTTGTTTCAACCAACCACAGTCACAGAGTACTCAACTGGTTGGTTGAAACAAAATCCCGGTCTGGATTTTTACTCTCTAGACCTGAATTAGCCTGATTGTATGACACTTTATAATGTGTTATATTATGGGATATACAAAATATTGAAACTGAGAAATTTTATTGTTTTTTGAGATTGTTTTGAGATGCTTAATTTGAATCTGATGCCAGCAAGAAGTTTCAAAAACATTGGGACAGGGGCAACAAAAGACTGGAAGAGCTGTGTGATGCTAAAACAAAACACCTGGTTGAATATCTCATAACTAATTAGGTTAATTGGCAACATGTCAGTAAGATGATTATGTATATAAAGAACCTCCCTGAGAGGCAGAGTCTGTGCAGTGAAGATGGGGAGAGGTTCACCGCTCTGTGCAGTGAAGATGGGGAGAGGTTCACCGCTCTGTGCAGTGAAGATGGGGAGAGGTTCACCACTTTGTGAAAGACTGTGGGCAAATAAGGCAGCAGTTTAAGAAAAATGTTCCTCAATGTAACATTGCAAAGAATTCTGGAATTTTATCTACAGTACATAATATCATTAAAATACTCTGATAATGCAGAGAAATCTCTGTATGTAAGGGACAAGGCCAAAAACCAGTATTGGATAGCCGTGATCTTTGGGTCCTCAGGCGGCACTACATTAAAAAGACACGACTCTATAGTGGAAATCACTGCATGGGCTCAGGAACACTCCCGAAAACCACTGAATGCAGTTTGTCACTGTATCCACAAATACAGGATGAAACTCAAAGAAGAAACCAGATCTAACCATGATCCAGAAACGCCACCGACTTCTCTGGGTCTGAGCTCCTGAAGTCTGACATATCAAAAACTCTTTTTTTAGAAATCATGGACGCCACGTCCTCCGGGCTAAAGAGGAGACAGACCATCCAGCTTGTTATCAGCGGACAGTTAAAGCCAGCATCCATGATGGTATGAGGGTGCATTAGTGCACATGGCTTGTAGCCTGCACAGCTGGGAAGGATGTGGGACGGATGTGGGACAAATGTCCGGGTGCGAGACCGGCCTGCCTGCAGTCCACACCTGTCACCCAATAAAGACATTTGCCGCATCATGAAACAAAAAATATGACAAAGGAGACCCCAAAATGTTGAGCAGCTGAAATCCTATATCAGGCAAGAATGGGACAACATTTCACTGTCTAAACTCCAACAACTGGTCTCTTCAGTTCCCAAAAGTTTACAGTGTTGGTAAAAGAGGTGATGCAACACATTGGTAAACAAGCCCCTATCCCAACTTTTTTGAAACGTGTTGTTGGAATCAAATTCAAATTGAGCATTTATTTGTCAAAAAACAAAAAAATTTCTCAGTTTCATCATTTGATATGTTGTATTTGTTCTACTTTCAATTAGATCTGGGTTTATGTGATTTGCAAATCGATACATTCTGTTTTTACCCACATTTCACACAGCATCTCAATGTTTTTGGAAATGGGGGTGTTATTTTACATGATAGAGCACCAGAGGGTGTGCAGTGCCTCTCTTGGGAAGTGCACCTTTAGGGTTGGGGGTTTGAACCCGGTGCGGAATTTGCATCCTTCCCCAGGGTCATGTAGGATTCCTCTAGGTGTTCCGGTATCCTCCCGCAGTCCGTCGGGGTCTCTCAGTCTCTGTGGGGGGGTGTACCATGTGATGGACTGGCGTCCAATCCAGACGGCAGCCCAGCCTCGTACCCTCTGCTACCTGGGATGGGCTCCAGCGCCCCCCCCCCCGCCCCAATCTAGGATAAGAAGTTGGAAAAGGGATGGGTGGATAAAATAAATCACTAACTCTCCCCATAATTCATAAATAAATATTATATTTTACATTAAAGTAAAAATAAATTATTATTATCACTGTTATAATAAATTTCTTGAATAAGTCTGTAGTCCAAATAGACACGGTGAATGACCTGGAATGGAAAATGCATGCACTAGGTCCCCCATGTGTGTGATTATTCTGGGATGGCTTATTACCTAAATGTAAGATTGGCTTCTTGTTATATAACTCTGTCACTATGTCAGGACTTTGTACAGTTTATTTCTTAGGACGTGCGTAGACTACCTTGGAGAATTCATTAGTAATCTGTTGTGTAACTGATATTTCTATGTTTATTGGTTAGCATGCGAATAATCTTGGTTTACCCAGAATGCAATGGGGTGAGTAGAGGCGGAGCTACAAATGTATCATTTTATGTGTTATGCTGTTAGGCTTCACTCTAACCTGACAGCCCGCCGGTATCGGTCTCGCTTTCTGTTCCTCGCCAGCTCAGTGGATGCCTCTCTCACTCTCTCTCTCTCTGTCTCCTTTTCCGCAGGAACACCAGAACCGAGCCAGTCGGATACCGGGCCGTGCTGTGATGAGGCCCAGGGCCAAGTCTGACTTAGAATGTCAGTGGGATCTCTGTTTATGGCATGTGACAGAGAGCGATGCGTTTTACAAATGGCCGGAGAAAGTGCTGACACAGACCCTGGCCGTTTGTCCTGCTGTCAGAGGCCCAGTCTGAGGAGGCGGGGGGGCTTCTTTCCGGATTCATCTTCAGCTGCTCTCCCAGTTAAACTGCCATGCATGGGGGTGTCTTTGGCTGTCATTGTCTAGAACCACTATCCTGCTATCGACAGACACAGAAAGACACAGACAGACAGACACACACACACACACACACACACAGGTTTGTAATTATATCTTTGTAGGGAAAAACTCTAATCCCAACATGACAACCCTAACCCCAACCCAGCCCTAACCTTAACCATAAGTAACCAAATGAAATACCAGGCTTTTGTGTTTTTACTTTTTTGATTGCATTGACAGGTCTTTCTGGGGACCCGCAAAATGGTCCCCACAATGTCAGAAAAACAGGTTTTTATTAAACTACGGGGGTTATCCACAAAGTAATATACACCTAATCCACGCACACACACACGCACACATGTAGGGTATACATATCCTTATGGGGACCGCTCATTCATTTCAATGGGAAAAATGTCCTTACACCACCATCAGTAGATGGTTTCACGCTTTAATGGACTTACCCGTATTGTCATCAGTAAGGCAAATGTGTCAGTGTCAAGGTACAAACTAATCTCCCTTTATCTTCTCAAATACCAGCAACGTTAGTTAGGTAGCTGTCTAGCTGTCAACAGCAAGTTGATCAAATTAGTGATATGAAGAAATCCATAGAGATGACCATCATGAATACACATTAACTCATACAAACGTTAAAACTACTTAGATAAATAACTTCATAAACCTTTTTTTCTTTGGTCCGTTATATGTCAAACGTTATCAGCGGACATGCAGAAAATGGGCGTATTCTGTCTATAGTAAAAAGTCACAGTCATGATAAAGTGGAAATACGTGGTTTTCATCAGAAAACGACAATAGATGTTTTTATTTTTAAAGTGACCTTTTTATTTAAAGAGACAGCTGATTTATCGAAAACTATAAGGACAGACTGATGTGTACCAGTGAGTACAGCTGCCTAATAAGGATTCTTTATACTGGCTATGCTGGTTTCTGCTATGTTGGAGTGTCTGTGCAAATAAAGACTAAAATGAATTTGTTCAGTGCCCAATGGTGTTTTTGGAGTCACGATTCGCCCCCGAGGAGTACAGTCGAGGGTCGGTCCTGGGCTCGATACGGTTCCTCCATCGAATGTGGCATCCAGAGGTTCCATCGATGTTCTTCTCCAGGTAGCAGGCTGGTAGCACGAAAAGCTCGACTTATGTTAGCTCGCTTTGTTTTTTTTGTCTTGCCCTAAAAAAAGAGAAAAGCAATGCAATGCGCCAGTCTTTGGCACTTTAAATGCGACGCTTCGGGGATTCAGGCTATACCAGGATTTGTGTCCCAGGTCGGAAGTATCGGTGGATTATCCGACTGCGAGGCCCTGAAACTGAAATGTGGGGCTCTCTGTTTACCCGTTCCAGCATCGGCGATATATAAAGAAGATTAAAGGCCATGTCGCAACAGCGAAAATGCTCGGCCCGGCCTTTCGTCAATATAGGACCCACTAAGAGACGGCACAGGCGGTATCCGTATAAAAACCTGAAATCCATATATATTACTGTCACGGCATCGCCGTCGGGCCCGTCCGATACGTCCGGTGCTGTTACCCCTCTCACTGCGTTGATGAGTCAATATTTCACCTTGTTCCTGCCGCAGCAGAACGCCTTTCAGCATCTCCGCGACTGGGGTATTCATCACCGCTGCTCGCTCCAGCTGTTTGCTGAAAGGTTGCGTCGTAGTACCGCTAGGAAACAGCCAGCCTGCTGTCCCCACTGGGCTTGCTAGGCACGGTAAAATAATTCTCCAGCAATCACATTCTCCCTCGCGTTATCTCCCTCTGTATTTATAGTGTCTGTCTATATATACAGATCTCCCTTTATAGAACATCTTAAGGAGAAGCTTTTAAAGTATAATTTTGTGACTGTTCCCATGAATCATTTATGAAAAGATTCTGAAATTAACCTCACGAACAGCTTGTCAGACGAATCGGAAAGACAGGAATATACCCTTTAACAGGATGTGAAGGAGATGCCCCTTTTACTTTTGACAGCGTGTGTGGAATATAAATATTAATCTTCGGTCGTATAGTCTAATGTCAGCATGCTATTATAGCCGAAGCAGAGGCTGTTGTTGTGCATATGTTTTAGTAATGTGTTCAGTGCGCTCAGAGACTTGTAAAATCAAATATGCTGCTTTTTATGTCTTTACTCTCACTATTCACTTCGGTAAAAGGTGGTGCTTGTGATCGGAAGGTCGCCAGTTCGACTCCCGTGTTCAGCAGATTGTCTACATCTATGGCCCTTGATCCAGGGTCATCGCTAGAAGATTTGGGCCTCATGAAAACATCATATTTGGCCTCCAACCCAGACCTATCCAATTATGTTCCAAATTTAGTTTTTGGAATCATTCTAAATTTCCCCACCTGTACGACTCCCTCGCCTTCTGCAATTCCCTGAAAAATCCTCCAGTCGTGCTGGGTGAAAGGTTTGTCCCCGAACTATGACCCCAAGCTTTTGTCCTGCCTCTATATCTGTGTGTATTTCTTTAAAAAAAGAAAAGCGTGGTGGGATATGCAAACTAACACATTCCAAAGTACCTGCTTTCATGCTTGTAGAAATGTTAAAGAAAGTAGTATTTCAAAATAGGCCAGCTCCTAACAGCATCACTGATAATGTTCACTGAACCTTTTGAAGGCTGTATTTAAATAAACCTGTATATATATATATATTTTTTTATTTTTTATTTATTTATTTTTTTTTCCCCCTTAAGTTCGGCTGCAGTGTTTTTAAATATCCGTCATTCAGATGCAACGCGCCTGGTTTGGACGCAGTAGGAAATTCCCACGTAATTATGCGCAGCTGGAATCCACAATCGAATTTCTTCATAACAGCTCTGTCAATTTGATCCTAATATAGCTCGCCGTGGCTTTGTAAATGAAATGAAAACCTCAGCGCCGCTCTCGCTCCCCACAACGGCTGCTTTGTGCGTCGGGAGGGACGCCCGCAGAGAGCCCCGGCCGCTGACCGCGAAGGGGCTGGCTCAAGCCTCGGCAATAACATCGCTGGCGATCCGGTAACTTTTCAGAAAGTGAATCGCAACTGCGCCCTTCAGTATTACGCCGGCTCGTCGGGCCGCTCTGAATGCCTGATGGCTTCTAGCGGTTGAAAGCAAATCCGTGTTATGTGATGAAATTACTTTTTTCCTGTGACTGGAGAGATCCAGGGAGAGCAGTGTTTACCTGCAGGGAATAGGCCTTGAAGCTGTGCTCATTCGCTTTTTAAATTTTTTAAATCGTCTTTCTTCTTTTGGATTCCAGTTATATAACATATTCTTCTTGTTCCTGCAGAATACATTTAAAGATAATGCAATAACGCGTGAACCTTAAATGAGTGTCTGATCGACTCCCTGCATTAGGTGTCACAATATTATGGCTGAATTATTTTATGATGGTAACTTAAAGCGAAAAAAAAAAACGTAGGAGATTTGTGTTTATAGCTAGAGTGAAGCTTGCAGCCTTAAGATCTGTATCCCGCCTCTGCCATCTTATATCCCATTATTGGATGTACTGTGGAAAAAAAAAAAAAACTTACAGGGATTAATAACAAGCCCCCACACCAAATCCCTGTAAATGACAGCAGGGAATTTGCAATAAACCAGACAAAAAATAGCCTGCTTCAGATGCTAAGCTGTAAAATCGTCCAGGAAATGTCAGTTACGTGCATAAATAGCTTTGTGTTTTTTCCATGAGGACTGAGTTATTTGCATGATCATCTACCTATTTTGGGCAGACGAGCACAGAGAGAGAGTGGAGAGGGTTGTGCAGTTCAGGGTTGATTGTGAGTTAGCGAAGGGCCAGATTACCCACAATGCCACTATTCTCTGAAGTGGACCCTGCAAGACAAATATGGAATAATCACGTTCCAGAAAGAAGCCCCTTTTTCCTGGAAGGAGTGAAAAATCCAATACCTTTGCTTTCCCAGAATCTGCGCCGAATCCTGTCAGACACCTGAGAGATTGCTTTAGCACTGCGCAGAGTAGTCGGGGCATAGATTAATCTTGGAAGATATTGCTTTCGATTCCGGAAGCGCTTTCTACGACTCGTGGCACCAGTCCCTGAGCCAAACTGGCTGAACTGGGCTCCGGCTCTGACCAAAACACAATATCACACTTAGCTGTTTCCCGTGAGGCTGGGGAGAGGCTAAACAGTACAGGATCCTGTGCTTGAGAATGAATTTCTGGGGGGGGCAGCGACTTGCAGCTCGAAACAAGCACCCGTGGGTCACCCAAGGAAGTGCGTGTCATCCGTGAAAAAATATGTTATGGTATCACAAAAGAAAAAATGTCTGCTAACATTCTGGAATAGAAAGGCGCTCAGACCTGAAGACAGTTGGATGTCAACAGGCTATCCGGTGTCCCAGTAACACCATAGAGGCGTGCCTTGTCTTATCTTGCTCAGAATGAGCTTTAGGCCACCGCAGTACCCCTATGTACAGACAGGATCTACAATAGACAGCATGTTAATGACCAGCAAGAGGCGTTATCCCCTTCGCTGGGTCCCGTGGTGAGTCACAACTCGCGACGATGTGGAAAGTTCAGTCATGCTATCCTGAAGACTTTGGCCGAATATAATTACACCACTCCGGTGATTCAGCAGACTTATTTAAGGGCCTTAAATTTCTTCTCTGGAAATTCCCTGGAAAAATCCTCAAGTCGGTTCATTGGCTGAGCATTATTGAACATTGTAAACAAAATCAGGCTTTTCATTAGTGTTCCTTTGGCATTAGTAGAAAAGATCTTTCTGAAGGAGACAGCAGATACCTCTGCTCATGATGGCTGTGGGGATTAGGGGAGTACTGGAATTCTGTCACATTCTTCTTGTTATGAATCACTTCATAATTTACCCTAGAGAAGTATGTTTCCTTAAGAAATTCTTCAACTTCTTTGTGATGATAACACTCAGCCATCATGTTGGGACATTACTGATGCAGTTAAAATGTAACCACAGCAAAACAACAGCTGATTATTATTAGCTGTCTTTAATATCCTAGCTGCAGCTGGATTCATGACTTCCCTTTGGAGATAATAGTTACATTTTCAGGTTATTTATATCGGTTCATTAATGGTTTTCTTTCGACTTGCATACTGATAAAATTTCAAAGAATAGGCTTAGCTTTTTAGGCAATTATTTTTGTTTGAAAATGCTTAAAGTGCTGAGTGAAAGTAGCGTTTCAGCATTTTGAAATGTACCTAAAATGTAGCCACAACAAATGAACACAACGGCATTTCATTTGAAATAAAACTACCTTCAAAGGAACTCAAATTACATTTATAGTTGCAGTAAAATGAATGGCGAGAGGAGCCAGAACCTCTTTTCGTTTTAAGCACCGTCGTTCCGAGAGATTCCTCAGCCGTGGCCTGCTGCCCTTCCCAGAGTCCAAATGGGAAGCAGACCGGCCGACTTTTCCCAGCGGATGGGCCCGGCTGCCGCGTGCTGAGTCACTGCGGAGTAGGCTGCCACGGTGCCAGATTCCAGGAGTGCCTACCTGACATTTCCCAGACCCGTAGCTGAGGAGGCGATACAATCGCTGGACCTTTATTAAATTCCAGTGCGGCTGTTGCTGTGGAGGGTTCCACCGTCAGGCCGGGGGGAACCACGTGGTCACCAGCACAGCCTCCGCTTCTAAGCAAAGGCCTGTTATGACCTCGGCACAGAGCCCTGACAATTTGCCTGCACATTATAACTGCACATTGCATGTGATGCATGCTATGGACTATATAAATGTGGCCTGTATCGTGCCCGGGGGCGTCAGACAGCCATGGAGACCCCGGCAGATTCACAGGGCAGAAATATCAGTGGGAGGGGTCCTAGCATGGGGCCCAAGGTGACATTTTGTCAGGAGGGCCAGCATTTCTCATTGTGCCACTCTCAGCACTGCTCTACTTCAGTTTGCACAAATTACTGTCCTCTCTGTTGTGTAACTTGTGTCATGTATTTATTCTCTCCCTGCGTCATGTCACCGACAGCGGCAAGCTGTGCCAACAAAAATCTGCACCAGCCCTGGTCATGTGCCAGTAAGGATTCTGATTCTGGTTGGGTGGGGGTCTAGCTGGGTAAATTCAAAATGCACACAGGCATGAGGCTGCAGAATCAAGGGTACAGAGCTTCAGACAGTCCATCTGTAAATGGGTGTAAACAGGGTGCCGAGACTGGTGAGATTGGCAGTAAATGACCAATCAGGACATTTCCAGGGAAGGTCAGGGGTCACACAGATTTGACCACAGCAGCTTCCTCTGCCCGTAAACGTGTGCACCCACTGTTTTGCTCGATGTTGGCTTCCTTGCAAATTCACAGAAGAATGTGAATGTAGGAGTGAGTGTTTGTGGGGGGGGGGGGGTTCTTCCGGCAATTCTGTTTATAATTTATGCAGTTCCTTGCCATGTTTCCCCCTGTCTGGTGACCGCGACTGAACCGGGGGGGTAACAGAATGGTGGCTAGCTTAGGCTCCTGCCTTCAGGGGACACTCCAGCTTCAGATAAGAAACTCGTTGTGTCCAAGTAACCGGATACTTACTGTAGAATGTCCCACTTTCCAGATGTTGTTTCTGCTGTTGTTATTGTCATTGTCTTATTTTTTTTTTCAATTAAAAGCGCTTTCAGTACTTTAGCACATTGTCTATGTCTCATTATATTGCCATTGTCTGTTTACTCGAACATGCTTTTTGGAATTTTCAGACAGTTAAAGAATATCTGGAGAAGATCGGACCTCTTGAGGTTTACTTTTGTTGGGAACATCTTGAGATGGACCATTAGCGTTTCAGTAAGAGCAGGACCGAGGCAGACTGAAGACGACGGATCTCTGCAGTCGGTCGGTTTTTCTCTTATTACCTCAGCTTGAGACCAAAAACCTACTGTGGCAAGATGACCCTAAAGACACCCTAAATGAGAAGAAATTATGTGCCTTTCATGTCGGCCTTTTATGCTTCCCGTTCCACGGGTTTTCAAAATATACGTCGTCCCTGCCAGTATTTAACTTTGTACCTCTCTCATAACTGCACGTTTATATCTGAGTCACTGCAGCACGAACATCCAGTTGTGAACAATGTGAGCGATGTGAGCGTGCGTCTTCCTGCTTGTCTGTTACACCCTGGAGGGTCACCTTTGGTCTATGGCTCTGCTTCAACACAACACAAACTGTGACGGAGATAACAGAGGCCTGTCCGACGTTCCCACAGCAGCTGAAGATTTTCACTCCGATAATCTAAGCCAGCGTTTGTCAGCCCAGGCCCCGGGGACACACAGATCTGCTCCCTCCCAGCTCACACCTGTACTGGGCATCCAGTCGTCTAGATGGCACAATTCTTTTTGGTTCAGGTGCATTAAGAACAGGAAGGGAGCAAAAATAAAGACTGCTTAGGGGTCCCTAAACACTTTTCTAAGCATTACAGCTGTATAATATAGCCAAGAATAATAATAAAACATGGAAATCGAAAGATTATAAATTAATAAACAAGCATGTAAGCATACAAATAAATGTGAGAGCCCCTCATATGAGTAAGAACAGCTCTGTGCATATGGGCTTATGAAGTCATTAAGAATATGCAATGCAGGGTAGGTGACTGGGTGCCCCCCCCCGGGCACCCCTCCCCATCTAAGCGGCCCCTACTTACCCTCCCTGCCTGCACACTACCAGCGAACTTGAGGGGCATTAATACAGATCAGTAAAGAGCTCCTCCCGGATTTCACTGCCCCCCATCTCCCTGAATAACGCACTGAAGGTGGCGCTCTGCTTTCCTTACCATCGTTCACCCGGCGCTTTCCCCAACAGTAGGTGCATCTATCCGTTCCCTTTGATGTGTTTACAATGTGAAAGGGCCTTCAGTCTTTAATTCATGATCAAAGGCTTTAATAACCTATTGGTTGCAGTTAACAAACTTTGTAAATGTGCGCTGCTTTATAGAGCATTGAGAAGTTGCTTATAAAGATACACCCTTACACATTTCTCATTCAGCTGCTCTAAGGGTTGTGGCTCAGAACACAGTGACTGTGATCGGAAGGTCACTAGTTCAGATCCCAGGGTCAGGAGAATGATTTGACCATGGGGCCCTTGAGCAAGACCCTTAACCCCCAATTGCTTCAGAGATTAGCTGACCCCACTCTCTCAAAGATGTATGTCGCCTTGGATAAAGGAGTCTGCTAAATGACTGAAATGTAAATTTCTACGGATAGGTCCTTCTAACAATATGAATAGGAAATGTTCCAACAACCCCATCTCATCCAGGGCGGACCCCCGCCTTGTGACCTATGCTGCCAGATCTAGGTTCCAGACTCCCCCTCCATGGTCCTGTATTGGATGGATGGATAGCTTGAAATGATGAGTTTCTGGGAGAATGTTATATCTCTCTGTCCATTTTTCTGTTCCCATTAAAGTTTCTCTTTCTTCCTTCTTTAAGCATGACCCCAATCCTTTTCCTGGCTAGCAAATGCAGTGTCTTCATTGTGATCTCACTGGATTTAAAGAGAGGAACAATCTGGATAAAGAGGAGAGACGCACACGCTGAGCCGGACCACGTTTGTAACTCAAAGGTACCGTTCAATGGGGCTGCCCTTCATTGTCTTCATAGGCTACTCTAGACCCCACCCCCCATCCAGCAGCCCTCAACCCAGCCACCCTAAGAGGGCACTCACTGAACCTCAATGGCATTAATTACCTCCGATAATGAGGGCCGGAATGAAAGGACTATGGCCGCCTGCCAGTGCAGCTCGGTGGTCGTGGACAAAGGCAGATTGTGGATTGCTGGCATGTCTTGTGGATTTCAGAAGCAGATGAGGAGGCTTTTTCGCGAATGGGTCTTGAGTTTTATTTTTTTTTTAGTTAACCTGCGGAATTTGGGGTTCTGGCACAGCGGTGATTCTTCCCACTTTGTCCACACAAAGAGAGGCTGGTATGTGCACTGGCTGCTTTAATGAGAGCTCTGGGTTCGACACCTCTAGCTCCATTAGGATCTCACCCCCTCATACCCTGCCCTCTAAGACAGCCCTTAGTTGCTATTTCTTGGGGTTACTCTTTGGTTCCTTTTGAAGTGTCTGAAAGTCAGAAGGGTTATAAAGGCCCATATTGGAGGTAGTTACATCCTCAGGTCAGCTTTTGTGTGGGGAAAATGGTGGACAAACACTGGTCGCTTTGACGGAGAGCTTCCTCTCGTTCTCAGGGGCTCGGCCCATTCTGTCCGCAGCCCTTGCTAATACCTGCTAATCTGCGCGCCGCGGCAGTTTCCGTGTCTTCTGGGGGGGCCCTGCTTTCATCCCATTGCCTGGGTTGAGAACAACAGTTGTCCATCACCCTCCAAACACTCACGGTCCTCCGACTGGACGGAGAGGTATACGGTGATGTTTCCTCCATGAAGCATTTTAGTTTTGCATTTTAACTTAGCATCAGAGAGTCAACTTGTATATCTTTTCATGCTACCTCATACTGGTAGACAAATCCTCAGAATTCATGTGAATTTACATTTTAGAAATACACAGCATTATGGATGTGACATGAAATTGTGACGTGGAGACCTTTGCACGGAATTGTCCGAATTTAAACCATCCAATCATGAATGAGGCATGAGTGATTTAAATCATTAAAAAAGATTTAGTAGCTATTAACGCAGACATCTTGCCGGTGAATATCTGTAAGTCAGGAGGAAAGCCTGGAATAATCCTTCTGTTTGTCATTGTTAAGATTCGTCTGGTTCATATTTGTTTCGCAACGCTCTATGCTGTGTTGGATTTACAGATGCTTGATGAGGCTGTGGATGCAATTAGAGCATAAAATGTTGCAGGGCGGAGCATGTCTGCGCATCGCATGCGTCGTGTTTCTGTGGCTGGCTGAATTGAATGCAGGCCGTGTGTGTGTGTGCGTGCGAGCGGGTTTACCTATCCTTATGGGGAAATAATGTCCCCATAACGTGATAAATATCCGTTTTTTTTCCCTTATGGTGACCAAAATATAAAAATTGGTGACTGCTATGAAAAAACTCAAAAAATGCAAAAACTCTTGTATTTTGTTAGGTTACTTATGGTTACGGTTAGGGCAAGGTAGGGGTTAAGGTTGTCATTGTTAGCGTTAGCATTTTTCCCATTGAAATGAATGAGCGGTCCCCATAAGGATATGTATACCCTACATGTGTGTGTGTGTGTGTGTGTGTGTGTGTGTGTGCATATCCCTGAGTAGAGGTGCTCACCGTGGATGATCATAGTTGTAGGTGTAAGACCTAATTGGCTAATGTGACCTCTGCACATGGAGTGTAATTGCGGTTTGTGTACATTCATTGGTGTTTCTCTGGTCTTGGGTAACAGGTAACGCTTGGGCCAATAAGTTCAGTGAGGCCCTCACTTCTGTAGCTTATTTGATGTCTTCAGGGTCTGAATTCAATACTAGAGACTAACTCTGTCATTTTTTGGTATTTTACGGATCCTGCTTTTCTTGGTGGTTCCAGACACTATTCTGGCTATACCCATGTCTTCTTCATTTTCATTCCATCCATCCATCATCCATCCATCCATCCATCCATGCATCCACCTGCAGAAATTCCAACCATATATTTTAGCCACAGTAAAAAGTTTTGCCCTGCTATTTTGTTTGTCTTATCTCCTCTGCCTTTGATGGCATTTTCTGTCCCCCGCATGTAGCTGACGAGTGCAGAAACTCCACGTCTTGTTGAGGCGATTGAACTGAGCAATTCAATTGCAGAATCATATTGCATTATCACGCCAGTGGGCTAAACATTGCAGTTACGTTCTACTTTCCCTGAAATCTCCCGGAAACTTGAGGTGAATCTCTCAGTAGAGCTGCATTTACAGATAAAAAAAATGTACTAGTGAAAAATGTAAGCGTGAATTTCTTCAGTAAATAGGTCATTGTATTGGTGGTCGCAGTTGTAAGCTATACCTTGGTGAGGTATGCTCTTGTTTATCGCAAAGGCTTTCGTTTGGCTCAGTTCCTCCCTCTTTCCAGACGAAACGGGAATCTTTCCCAGGATTCCTGGACCATGTGTTTCTGCTCACCGATGCGCGCAGGCTTTCCCACCCTGGGAAGCAGACGAAAATGCACCAAACATGCGCTCCAATCAAGGAAGACCAATTAATTTAAGTGAGTCAAATTAAAACACTGTCTGTAGCAGGAAATAGTTCATCTCAAGTGTTTGCAGTTTCCACTGTGGGAATTGGTACAATTTCCGCTACAGTCTTCTATACAGATGTTTGTATTAAATTGTGTTAACAAACTTTATCTTGGAAAGCCCTTCACAGTGCTGTAAATTTTCATGCTAATATCCTCAGCTGAACTTTTTTTTTTTTCTTTTACTGTGTAATAACAATTATAGCGGCTAATATAGCTCTATTTCTCGTTACAATTGCATGTCACCTCAGAAAAAAGCTATTAGAGAAATTTTGACATGAGGTCTTGGAAATGTCAGAACGTTTGAACACAGCGGCGTATTCACAGCTCGACAGGGGGAGAATCGTAGGCCCAAACAAAGCGGCGAGGTTCACAATCGGATTAGCATTCAGACGCGCTCTGGTACGTATCTGCCATGATGCTTTCATGGCGCGACTGTCTGAGAGAAAGCAAAGGACAATTAGGGCTTTCATGTTGTTAAACAGCGGCACTTCATCCCGTCCTCCTTTCAGATCGCGCGGCGCGAACATTTCCTAAAGGTTTCATTAACGCTGATACGATGCATTAACAGCAGAGCGTTTAATAATTCATGCTTTTATAATGAGGCTTTTTGAAGCTTTGCTTTGGTTACATTTCCACCAATGCGGCGAATGCGCACTTAAAATTCATGGAGGATTATTCTATTTCATACCTTTAATAAATCAAAAAAAAAAAGGAAATAAAAAACACTTGGGTGACATTTTACATTAGGAAGCGTAGAAAGATGATCAATGAAACATGAGATAATGCTGATTCACATTAATGCTAATGAACGCAAAAGCATAGTACTTATCATTTGGGCAGAGAGAACAGGCCAGAATAGAGGATACAATGTGAAAATGAAATATTATTTGGAATAGATGATTCCTAATATTAACTGATGGTGATTATAGAAATGAATATTTAGTAGCCTTTGATATAAATGGATATTTATTTCACTAGCAATTAGTAACTAGTGACTAGTACTATTTTGATACTTGGTACAGAATAGTAGTGGAAACCAGCGAAGATGAGAAGACATCGAGACACATGTAATTTATTCAAAATTTGATCGCTTCAGTGTCAAGACTCAAATGCATGCACATATTTTTAACATGAAGAAGGTAACGGACAATAGTTGCAGGTATGATGCGTCCATATTTATCCCCTTTATTTTGGTGGGAAACATGAATTTTCCGTCACGAAAGCCAAAATCCCGAAGTCTGTTTGGGTACCTGATCACCAGTGCACGTGCATCTGCTGCCGATGGCTACGTCTTCTGCTCGTTCTCTGCCCTGCTTGGATCCTGACCAGTGGGCCCCCGGCAGCTTGCGGGGTTCTCCGGCAGCTTGCGGGGTTCTCCGGCAGCTTGCGGGGTTCTCCGGCAGCTTGCGGGGTTCTCCCAGCCGCGGGCCGGTGGGTTTCCTTTGGCTCCAGGGTTCTGGTCACTGCGGTGTATCTGAGTGCCTGAGGAATGTCACAGGTAGTGACTAATGGGCTCGGTGCCCTGAAGAGGGACAATAGAGCAACAGGTATATCCTGCGGGGGTGGGGGCGGGGGGGGGGTAGCTCTTGGAAGCTAAACAGCTTGACGTTAATAATAAATCCCAGTCTCCAGCAGGCACTTAGTGATGACAAGCCCCCCAGACAAACTCTTCACCGCACAGAATGGTTACTATCGGCATTAGTTCTGGGTTATTATTATTATTATTATTACCGTAATGTGGACGAATACTGGGACCTCCTTCAAATAAAACGCTAAACGGAGCCGTACGGCCTTCAAACCCTGCTTGCTCGATTCTGAGACTTCAGAGAGAAGCTACCTCTACACACAGAGCAGAAATAAATCTTGTACCTGTATCCTAATTAAACCCACATTACTGAGCATCTCAGGCGAAATTCTCAAGTGCCAAAAGCAGCCCAGATGACACATTCTCACAACTCAGAGTCCCATCCTCTAATTAGCACCCTCTTTGTATGTGAACGACAATTCGGCCGCGGCTGCCAAATTATGCGCCGCTATTAGGCGAAGCCTCTTAAGTGAAAGCCGGCTCTCCTCGGAAAGCAATCAAGCCAGAGTCGCCCGCTGCTCTCGCCCGATTGGCTGGCATGGGCAAATAATCAGCTGGCGTAATTAATTATCGACCACGCAATTAGACACGGCACGAAAGACAACCTTTTGGGAAGCGGACAGGTCCATAAAAATAAAGCTCGTCACGGTGCTTAAGGACAACTCTGGAGCACTTTGCAGTAGGGAGTAGCTGAGAAGTCATTAAGTCCTGATTTTTCTGCATTTGATGTGCTTCCCATATGAGACTGAAAATCTGAGTCAAAGATAAATGTTAAATACCCTTGAAAATTATGTAACATACCAAAGTTTGACCTACAGCTACACATATGCTTCAAATATTAGTATAACCATTAGCAGTTTGTAATACTTTTAATTGCAGACCAGCATTTTTCATATTGCACTTGAGATGTTCTACTCATAATACTAAGAACGCTAATAATTGACCGTCCACCTTCATTTGAATTTACTCTCACCCTAAAATTCCTTTTATTCTATGAAATGGAGCTGAAACAATGTTGCAGTATCTCACAAAGAATTCACAGAGGATACCTCAGTGCTAACCCCCACCCCCGTTTGGGTCACCCGGAGTCGGAAAAAAAAACACTCCACATTTATTTGTGTCTGGCAAATTTTGATGAGGGACTCAAGCAAAGAATGGAATTAATTAAAATGGCATCGTTACTAAATTGAAGTTAGGGGTGTTCTCGTCTTGAAGGTCAACGTTGCATTTTACACTGTGCCGTTTATTAGAATTCCAGACTGAATTGGATTTTTAATCATGCAAAATATTTTAATTAAAGCTGTCTATTAATTAAAGATGTAATTGGAATGTTTGATGATTGCTTAATTTGGCCTCATCCTGTGCTCCTATTAATATCCTTAAAATTGTCAAACATAATTTAATGGTCTCTTTTGTCACATAAGGTCACATTTAAGGGGTTGTTACTGAAATTACATTTGTGAGAGGTATATTTATGCACGCGGATATTATGATGATTTCCCAAGAGTAATAGTCCAGAAACGTCTGGGCAAGTTATACATAAATGATCATCATTAAAATAACATAAAGCGCCACATTCATTACATTTTTCACTGGAAATGGTCCTGTGGCAAGATTTAGCAATTTCTGGCTGTGATTTTGCCCAATGCTCCATTATAAATGCCAATTTTGATCACTCATTTGACAGCATTTGCATTAAGTGGATGCAATATTAGTGTGACTTAATGTCCCTGAATCTGGAACACTGTAATGCAGGTTAAAGTGGTAAGGTAATCTAAAGTAATCTAATGTGCTTGTCTGTGTTGCCGGTGAACACTGTCGGGTTAAGTGTGTTTTATTCCATGTGGACGACGAGTAAAACACCGACCCATTGTAGGGAGCAAAGGAAGACTTGCCTAAATGCATCCAGTCACTAGAAATAGCTATGGCTAGCTGTGGTGCTAACAGCCCTCCTGTATAAATAATCAGATGTTTTAATTTAGGTGTTGCTGAAGCAAAATCTTTAACAGGCACTTAGTGTCACAGCCTGCCTGTTATAGCTTGCATGGCATGTTTTTCAAGCATTACCCAGAGCAGAAATAGTGGAAAAATTGACTGAGCATGACCATCCTTCCTGCTAAGGCGGTGGGGGGGGGGGCAGTGGGGAGGAACTACCCACATTAGCTTAGGCACCTCACCGTGGTGAAACAGAGTAAACCAGGAAGTCTCAGTATGGGTACCTCTCAAAGCCATTTGTTATTGTAACACATAATCAGTAATTTAAGCGGTAGATGAAGTGGGGCGTGGCAAGGCGGGGAGGGGCGGGGCAAGGCAGGGAGGGGGCGTGGCACGGCCGGAGGGGCGGGGCAAGGTAGGGTGGGGGTGTGGCCGCCCGAGGGGGTTCACTGCAGTCATTGTGCCTGTTCCTCATTCAGATGCACCACAAATAGCTGTTTTTTGCTTCCTCTTCCCTCCACTAATCCTACATCCGACTGTCACCCACCGACACACTTCAGTTTTCGTTTTGGTTCAGGTCCATGTCAGACTTATCCCCAATAAAATTCCTCTTCCTTCTCCAATGGTATGTGGTTCTTATAATAACTCAATAAAAATACATAGAACATTCTATTATAAATGTTGTAAACAAACAAATAAATATCCCTGACCCTGACCAGCGTAAGCCGTTAGAAGATGGATAGAATAATAAATGCTTTTATTGAGAACATATTACTTACGGCCAGCAATTTATAAACACATTCATAATGCATTATAATGCATTCATAAAGCATTATATACATGGTTATTAATACTTATCAAAAGGCATGATACATTATAGCCATGTTTATTATGCATTATGAATGCTTTATGAAGCTCTCATATATAATGCACTGATAAGTAGCCATGTTTATAATGCTTTATGAATGCATCATTATTTGTTATGAATGTGTTTATAAATTACTAAAAACACAGCCTTAAGTAAAGTCTTACCTAACATTTTTACTAAAATCACTCACACTAATGTCACACATAATGTTGAATCAGATATAAATATGTCCCATTTTTTAAAACCCTGCCAACTACAAAGCTGGTTGAACTCTAGCAAGTATGAAATATTCTGTTGAGCGAACAGTAATTACATGTGTGCCCTTCCGCTCGCCCTTCAGCCGTAAGCACAGATTCAGCCTCTTGATTATATTTCCATCTTTAGAAGTCAAACTTCTTCTTTCAGATGCTTGAGCGGGACCCAAATATCAGAAAAGGCCTCCTTTTAACAGTTTTGTTTAATTTCCCCCCCTCCTTGGCTGAAGTTGGAATGGTCTTGTAGCATGTGGCCATTGGACGTCGAAAGCCTGTTTATTTTAAACTCTCCACTGCTGACCCATGACTCTGCATGCCAAACTCGGGAGGCTCGCCCAATTCCCCCGCGCTTGCACATTTCTCGCTTGGCCGTGTCTAGCCGGACCCCGCCAAGGCTTCCCATCCGAGCGCCTAAACACACAGGCGTATTAAGTCCGTCTGTATTGACACAGTCGGCCAATAGAGCAGTGGTTCCCTCTCGCATGAGCTCACGGTGATCCTCACATCTGCGGGAATGTGTCCAGCGGTGGTCAGGGTGGGGGTAGAGTCAGGCCAGGAATTGGGATGACAGACGGAGTAGGCTTTCTGAAAGCCTCGTGCTTTCGAATGTTTGTTTACTCAGGGATGTTTGCATGTTTGTTCTACATCTACAGGGGTAGGGTTATGGTGTGAAGGTGAAATGTTTGGACTCCTCCATGTGTGTAAACTCAAGGTGTTTTGGACTCACCTTGGAGGCTGAGGCTAGGAGCTGGATGTCAGAACAAAAAAAAAACAAAAAAATAAAATAACAAAACTCCCACAAGAAGTCATTTGAGGTTCATCTGCTCGGGGAATGCCTGAGTATACAAGTGAAAGAGTTTGCTTTTCACCGAGTAATTATTCGTATTTATTTTTTTGCCCGGTCGTCTTCGAAGCTTAACGAAATACAGATAGAGTTTGCATAAAGCACGTTCACAGAAATGGCTAGTGACACAAAGACAAACAAGACACCGTTGAGCACGGATACCAATTTCGCCGGTCTCGAGAGCATCCTTCAAAATCACCGAGGCAGTCAGCAATTTCGATACGCAAACACCATAAGGCAAGGAAGGCAGAACCGCGACAAAGATGCCAGCTCATACATTTTTCATAGAAGAATCTCGCTTAGAACTGCATGAAAAGTTAGCAAAGAGCTTCATCTTAACTTGTCTGTGGAAAGTAGCACTGAACTCTGGTGTTACTGTTACCAAACCTATTGTCCAATCACTGGGGAGAGAGAAGTGAAAATGAACAGACTCCTGAGAGGAGGAACACGGAAGAATTGAATGCTGTTTTGGGGGGGTGTTTCAGAGTCATGGCCTGTGGTGAGGACTCAGGGTATGCCAATATGCATAGTTAGGGGTGTGATAGGTATTCTTCTAAAGTTGTTAAGGAGGCACAAGTTTCGAAAACAAAGGATTGATGAAAGCAGCTGGCAGAATTATGGATTATTTGGCATCAGTCAGATAGTGTCCAAAGAGACGGAAGGGCAGAAGAGTTAGATCTGTGTTATTGTTGGTGGAGGAAACATCGATTTGGACGTTAGAGGGATATGAAGAGCTGACTCATAATGTGAGAGAGACAGAGAAACTGCTGTTAAATGGTAAAGACTTTGGTGCCTCCGAGGGAAGACACGATCCTGAGTAAGCAGAACTTTCAGAGTAACATCAAGGCTTCAGGTGCTGCCTGGAGATGCAGAAAAAGGAGGGGGACTTTCAGAAGGAGAAGTGGGAACTTCTGTTCCCTGTTGATGCTGAAATGTACGTCAGTGTGAGCTTCCTGCTCAGCAGCGGAGGAGCAGACCAGGGGACACCTCCGAGTAACCCTACCCCAAAAGCTGCCCCCTCCCCTTTTCCAAACCTACCAGCCTTCACTGAGATTCCACACAAAATACAGCCACATAAAAAAGTAGCCAACAGTGGGCCCATACACAAGCCGTCCCAGCTGTTGCTGTTTTCTCCCCGGGCTGAGATTCTCGGCATTCCCAAGGCAGAGCGATGCCCACCGCCTCCCTGCCCGGCCTCGTACAGATCTGGCCGCTGCTGAATAGAGCCCAGTTACATTTCAAATATCTTCTGATGAAAAGTCGGCCGGGGCTGCGGTGAGTGAGCGGAGTCGATCCCGGCCTCCCCACAAAGGCTGCCTTTCAAAGGGGGGGGGGGGGGGGTTCTACTTCAGCCCTCACAAAACCAAGGGTGGAGGGAGGTAAATGGTGCACTGGCATCCCTTAGAAGCTCCTCTAAAGGGCCCACACAAAGGAACAGGTGTTTGATGGTTTAAGGTTTCGGGCACAGGAGGATGATGGGATAGCGGCATGTTGACATTCATTGGTGACAATGGAAAAGTGTTCCAGAACATTCCAGGCTGGGTTTACATGATTTTCCATGGTAAAAACAGTGGCAAACGACTGAAGCAGAGTGAGGAAAAGAAACAGCTTGTCATCTACATACATCTACTGGCTGTAAGAGTAGCTTTCAGATAAATTCCGTGGGCATGTTAGTAACCCTGCATAGCGGTGCCTATAAGGCAAATAAATAATGAGATTAAGTTTGTGAAAAGTTCTAGCATCCATTACTGTAAGGTGTTTCTCGCACTAATAAATCGCCCACAGCAAACTATTTTAAGAAACAGAAGAAGCCATTACTAAACCTCATGTTACCGAAAGTGCACTTGTTTCCATGAGAAACACAAAGAAAGATTAGTTTTGGATCTGTTTATAACGTCATGAAAATTCATTTCATTGAGATGATTGCGGACATCCGCTTCCTCGTTATGCTTGTCAGCGATTTTCGACGCGTGTGTTTATATAGGAGGCTGATTGAGTGAACACGGCCGTGGTCTGATTGGCCAGGAGGCCGGTCATTGCCGGTGACCGTGGCAGGTGTTCTGGGAGTCCAGCCGGTGAGCGGTTTCTCGAGAAACGTGACCAGATGCTACTGAGCTGTCCTCAGTAGCATCTTTGACACATGGAGGCCCTTTGAACTCAAAACACCAGAGGTCTCCAGACTTTCCCCTCTCGACCCGTCCTGGGTACCTTCAAACTCCCCATTTCCCACATTTGGTCTCGACTTTAACATCCTCTGCACTCTATTTAATCCGCATTTCCCGCCACTTTGATGCAAAGAACAGATTAGGAGGCGGAAATTCATTCAATTTGGTTTTAGCTGCTGGTGATTAGCGACTAAAGCCGGGGTATTTTCATACTGCCCGTCCACACAAGGAGTGTATTTCACCTTTAAACGGCCAGAGGTTTTTTTTCTTTCCTAGGTAGTCACGCCATTTGGCGGCATTGAAAAGGAACAGGAGGGCTCACCTCAGCCTGAACCCCAGCACGGTAAAAGGCCGTGGGGCATTTCAAAGTGACACCTGCGGACAAGAGCAAAAACTGGCCTGGTCGGTCGTTTATCAGGACCTGCTGCAGTCTGGGGAAGGGCGTCTGGTAATTAACAGCAAAGCGTGGGACCATTTCATCTGCTTTGCTGAAGAAGCCAACTCGCACACAATGTTAATTGCCCCTCCCAAGGGAAGTGTGTGAGAAGGGTTTATTTAGGCTTGTGTAGCCGTTTCTAAGGGCTGGGCCTATTACCTTCGCTCATCTCCGAGCGAGAGATCGATACATAGCTGGCTCTTGCCGTGAGGCTTGCCTTCACAAACTCGGCATGGTCGTCTGTTTTTATGTTGCCTGTGAGAACTTCCTCATCCAGACCATTAAGACAGCTAAACACTGGCCATACCTTACTGTAACCTCTCTGCTCCGCTGAAGGTCCCAAAGGCTGGGGAAAAAAAAACTATTCACGCACGCTGACCTCAATTCCACAGTTCCTGGAATGCCCCTCCGTACAGCTTTCCACAATTAAACACACAACATATTAATCTTTTACACCCTCTCCAATAAGCAATACCTCATTGTCGTAGATAACTCACTGTAGTTATTCTATTGTTTTGTAGATATTCTGTGTTTGCCAGCATTCCTTGCCCTGACATGCATTCCTGAACTTTTAATACATTTATCAACCACACCTGCGTATTGCATATAACAATGCCACTGAACACTAAACATAACCATTGTCTCGTCTTAACTGCGTATTGGCTGTATGTAGGACAGCCATTGACAACCGGAGAGCATACTTAGCCAATAAACCTGATTCGGAGTTCTGTATGTACATTTCTTTTTTCTTTTATTGGGAAAATCTTGGGGGGAAAAATGAAATATCGAGCATGTTATCGTACCCCAAAGAATTCTTGATTGCCTTGTTTTGATTTCTCACAGATTACATTTGCCGTCCATCTTTCCAGGCGCCCATCCCATACGGGGTCACCATGAGTCTGGAACACGTCCCTGGAAGCAGAGTGCGGTCTGGAGGGGCTCCAGGAGACACGGGGAGAAACATGCGAACTCCGCACACGGAGCGCGGTCGCCTCAAACCTCCGGCGCTGCTCCGTGTGCGGAGTTCGCATGTTTCTTAGAGCGAGCGCCACTAAGATCACATTTACATTCGTAAATTGTCAGCCTAGCTCACTTAGATACTATCGAGATATATTATGGAGATTTAGTGTGGGGAAGTGCACGTCTTCTTGGCGAAGAGCAGTCTGCACGGATGCCGCACTGGGCTGCAAGCTTGTGTTCTGTAAACATCACGAGACGCGCCGGTCAGGTCACTGAAATCGCCCGTCGAGGTTTATCAACAGGGCAGCTGTCGTCAAAACGACCTTTTGTCTTCTCAGTCACAATAGGAACTGCAGACCTAATCAGGCCTGAAGAACGTTTCACCCCGAGCCGTGGTGACGTAGCTGTGAGGATTTTCCAGAAGGTTCCGTGACCCCTGATGCCAGATTCGCCCACACAGCGGGACCCCCCCCCCCCCCCCCCCCCCCGTTTTTTTGGGGGGAACACCCGCCCGGTTCCCCCCCCTCTCCCCCCCCCTCGCCCCCCCGGGGGGGGGGGGGGGGGAGGGGGGGGGGGGGG
>JAOYFF010000015.1:1093997-1105930 GCA_025773925.1 Cryptomyrus ogoouensis | reverse complement strand
ATCCACCCCCCCACACGCACGGATGGTAACAGCTTCCCGCTGCCGCCACACTGAGCTTCTTCAGCAACCCCAGAAGCTCAGGGGACGAGCTTATGAAGACATATTTGTCGGGAGGCTGGGCTCCTATTCCGAGCCTCCGGAGCAGGGGCCCACGTGGGGGGGCAGTGATGCAGACGGAATCCTGGGACACTGGGACAGCCCCATGTCCTTAAGTAAGAGCCTATTTGACCTTCAGACCACAGAGATGTGCCTCTCCAAGTAAATCCATATTCAGGGGCTCAGCAGTCGGGGGAAGGGGGGGGGTTGAGGGCAGTGTACCCCCAATATTTAATTTGGCTTCATTGATCTCCCCAATAAATAGACCTTTGTATTTAAGTTATTAAGTTCTGTCCCCATCAAAAACAAACTCTCTCCCACGCTGTTGTCCGTATTATTCATATAGTTATCGACACCTCCTTAAGGTCCAACAGCCTGTTCCTGCACCTTCATCAGTAGTAAGGAGGTGCCTAGGTGACGTTATCCGTGATAATGTCCCCCACCCCCCCCCGTGCTGTGTTTTATTCACCAGCTGGTAGCTCATTTCCATAACTATCCCTGTTTGCTTTTGGACTCTGGGAATATCAGGAGACAGAACTGAAGAAGAGGCAGCGTGTGTCCGCCGCCGCTCACTGAGGTCCCCGCTGGCGGGCTGGCAGGGATCCTCACGCCGCTGCCCGTGCCGGTACCTGCAGGAGAGCGGGTCGGACGGCGGACAGCTAATCTGAAGCGAAACAGGGAAAAACAAGCACAGAGCCGACAGGTTGCCCTTCAATTTTTAATTCGCTTGATAGAAGTAGCAATACCCAGTAAGACTAACTGCACAAATTACTGCTAAATAATACCAGAAAATTCTACACGGGCCATATTATAAATATGTATAATTTACAATCTGAAATGCTTATTAAATATTTAATTAAATGTTTTCTTCTCTGTCTCATCGCTTCACCACAATGGGGTATCCAGTTGCATTTTTTTCACAGATAGAGAGCAATTTCAAGCGTGCTGGATTTTCATCGATGATAATACTTATGCTCACAAAGGTGGTCGTGTTGTGTAAGTACCAGCCATCAGGCGATTGCGTCAACGTCGACTCGCATCTACAGACAAGCAGACATGCGAGTCTAACAAAATCCAGAGAGAATGACCATCAGGCTGCTGTTTCTGACCAGCTCCAGCTGGCTGCGACCCTTTGCTGGTGTAGCACTGATACACGGTAGATGGATAATGTTTCAGCTTTGGTCGAAGCTGTGGTCCATCAGTCACCTATTTGATAAAGTGAGGTGAATAAAGAGCCGGCATTAGCAGAGATTACGGCTGCATTACTTATTGGCTGCACAGACGTCTTTATGTGAAGCGTTTTATGCAGCTTTTACGGGTTTCTCCTGAAAGGTAAGTATGCAGTTTTGTTGCAGTGATTTGGACCAGATGCTCTAGTTTCACGGATCTGCTTTCTGCACCGTGCGGATGACAGCATTTCATACGTCTTGCGTTACTACAGATGCAAGCTCTCTGCCTGAAACTGTTCTACAAATGAATAGTGGGAATGTCAAAGAAATCAGAACAGCGTTGCTGTTAGGCTTAGGGCTAAGAAAGTCAGAATAGTTCATCATTGCATGGTTTGTTGATGCTTATACACATTCAGTGGTGCATCTCAGTCAGGGTGGCGTCCTCTGATTGGACGATGACTTAGCAAACCACACCCCCCACCTCCATTCGAGAAGTTAATTCCACAAAGGTCGCTGGCTGGGATCCCAAAGAGCATACATAGAATAATTTTTTAAAATGTAATGTAACTCTTCCCCCTACTGTAAGTTGATTTTGATAAAAAAAAATCAGGTAAATAAGAAATAAAACTGCAACAAAGGATTTATATGTATACAAGACAGGGAAAGAGCCATGACCTGACAGTGAGAGCACTGGGTGCCATTAGTGCTCGGACAGTAGGGCCCATAACGAGAGAATCTGCTCGGGGGCACCGTGTAGAGAAGGCCTTACAAACATGATTAGGGTGTCGCGTTCGGGAAACCGAGCAGCAGCGGCGTCAGCCTTAGAGCAGGAAGGGGGGGCAACATCAGAAAGCTACATGGCTGGGATCGGTATCGGCATTCGGTCGTTTAGGGGAGACTCGTCGATGAACAGCGGCGGCCGTGAGCCACTTTGATTAGCGAGCGCTGCTGGTATTGGGCCTCTCCGTGGGTGGTCTGGGAACAGGCTGGACAACTCAGACGAAAGGGATACCTTCAAAATAGGCACCATGCAATATATGACAATTATAATTTACCCGCTATTATGTAGCATGACCTATTTAGCTTACAAATTAGCCTAAATGAGTATAGGAAAAAGGGTAGCATGAAAGGTACACCCCAGTGTAAGAGGCAATCTTTATAATTACAAAACCTAAATACAGGAAGGTACAAGCTACCTTAGGAAGCACAGGATAGGACACCCAGGATGGGAAGCCAGCCAATCAGAAGGGAAATTTAGAGGCACCAGTTTGCCTAATTGCATGTTTTTGGGCCATGAAGGAAAACTGGAGTAACCAGGGGAATCATGGGAAATGACATGCAAAGTAATAAACAAATTATTTATTATTTTATTTATTATTTAGTATTACAGTAGGGAGCCACCAATAAACATCCCCAAATCGTTCGTTTAGCCTGAGACTGGAAGTTATTTTGTTATTTTGATAAACCTGGAATGGGATTTTACTTAAATTTAAGGGCACTGATTGGATTTATCTACTGGATTATTGAATTTCCTTTAGGATTTTCTCCTTGCATCCTGATTGGTTGGATTGATAATGGTGGGCGGGCCCTGGAAAAACAGCAGCGAGTGCCTTTATACAGCTCATGGCATGGGCTGCTGTGGGGTTTATAAAGCTGCAACCTGAGACCATGTTTCTTTCTGCGCTGATGGTTAAGTAACCAGCATTTAAAAAATCCATCATTTACACAGCTATTAGCTGCGGGCACCGACTCGAGGTCCTAATGCAGTCAGTAAGAAATGGGCACTTTTTTGACCTAAACGCTGGTATCAACACAGTGTGAGTCTGCAGTTTACCCTGCAAAGGGAACAGCCTGCCTTTCAGAGCAAGTATGGGAGTGCGATAAATAAATACATGAAATTCTGAGTGCCTTGGATAAGTTTAATTGCAACTATGCAAAACAAAGCTTTGAATTATGAATGAGTTGCACATACTGTAAACAGCAAAAAGGGAGCGTAAGGGGGATGGAATGGAGACCTCAGCTCAGGAATGGGTGGGCCAGCGCTGGGGGGCATTACAGCGGTTAGAAATGACACAGAGAAGCCAACCTTATCTTTAGCAATGATACGTCATCAATCTGTGAATGACAGCAGAGAGGGCCAATCAGCTTTCAGTTGTGGGTGCCCCTCCCTGCCTCACCCATGTACACACCTCAAAGTCGAGACCAAAGGTGTTTCTCGTGTCTCAAATCACCTTCCATTGCCAAAGACCAGTTCCAATACTAAGATCAGAAGTATAAAGGACTGTAAAAATCCCCAGATGTCATTCTTGCCCCCCAAATGTCAAGGGTACATCGGCTGCATCCTCCCCAAATGACATCATTCTTGGGAGGCAAGTTAGTAAGACTGGTCTTGCTAAGACCACAAGTATGATCTTCGTGTTCTTGGTACTGAGAAACACCCTCAATGCACAGTGTCTACGCTTCTATACTGCGTACTGTGTCTTCAGAGTAAGTCTTATTGGCACTAAAACCAATCTGTCTTACATTTGTATAAGTTTGCTGTAGCTTTCGGAGGTCATGTTGTTGAATTAACATCCCTGCTTCATTCCTCCATCTATCTAGAACTGTACACACACACACACACACAAACACACACACGCACACATACACACACACACACACACACATACACACACACACACAGACAGACACACACACACAGACACAGACAGACACAGACACAGACAGACACACAGACACACACACACACACACAGAGACACACATACACACACAGACACAGACAGACACACACACACACACACACACAAACACACACACACGCAGACACACACAAACACAAACACAAACACACACACGATTCTGCCCCTACAATGAGTGCAAAATGGTTCAATTAAGGGGTTTGGGGGATAAAAGTTGGAAGGTTCCAGGGGTAACCGAGCGATTAACTATTAACCTGTGGATGATCCGACCCGCCGAGCGACTGAATACCCGGCTTCCACAGCCCCCACCCAGCCAAATTGCAAACAGCCCTCCACTCACCACCCCCCCCCCCCCATCCCCAGCCGGCGGACAAAAGCAGAGGAAGCGGCCCCCACCGGCGCATTTAATCATTGGTCCTCTGGTAAGATGAGAGGGGGGGCCCAAGGACACAATTATAAATCTCAGGTGCAGGGAGATTAGGCCGGGATGTGCCCCCGCAATCCTCAGAAGGAGCGCGCCCAAGCCAGGGTTAAATATACAGCTTTTCCAGGAAGGGGGGGGGTGGAGAAAGTGCAGGAATAGCACAAAGCTTCTGAGATGACCATCTATGGATGACCATCTTGCACGTGCTCTCTGGAGCTCAGGGGTCCGTAAATATGGGCCTCTCGCTCAAGGACTGCTCCTACTCCTGTGTGGAGCTCGCCATCCCGCCGAGAATCCCAGGCACCCATTGTGTCCCGCTAATTATGTCACATGGCATTGCTGGTTTGGTTTATTCTGTGACTGCTCAGGCTGGGGGGGGGGCGGCTTTAACGGGGATGGATTGTGACCCAGGATAGCCCAATCTCGGACATGGAGGGCGGGGCTGGTTCATCTCTGACGGCCTCGCTAACTGCTACAGTATGGATGCCGTTGTAAGAGTGGCGGTAATTATCGGCCTTGAGAGCCGCGTTAAAGAGCAGAAGCGAGATCTGCGTCGTACAGCAGACGGGCGCTCTGTGTTTCCTTCATTGCGTCGTACAGCAGACGGGCGCTCTGTGTTTCCTTCACTGCGTCGTACAGCAGACGGGCGCTCTGTGTTTCCTTCACTGCGTCGTACAGCAGACGGGCGCTCTGTGTTTCCTTCACTGCGTCGTACAGCAGACGGGCGCTCTGTGTCCTCTCCCGGCTGTACAGGTTTGTCTCCGGTGTTTCGCATATTTTTAAAGATGTGGACGCATTATAATTTCTGTATGTTATGATTCAAGTTATAGGCTCCGGGTCCCCTGTGAATGAATGAGTGAATGAACGAATGTTTCAAGAAGCTGTTAGTTTCACCTTGAGGACAACAAGTCAATGAAAGCTAAACCGGAGTATTATCACGTGTCTTTGTTTGCATAATGAATGGGGATGTCAATCATAAACATTTGCGATTTCAAGGTTGTACCCTAACTCATTACGCTACGCAAAAAGGGTTAACGGCACATTTAATTTGTTTTTGAGGCCGTAGAGCATGCAGCCATAACGTACCGTCATTGAAACACACTGGATGTCATATTCTACAATGTTACATGGCATTGATATGGTAAAATATTTAAGCCCTCTATGCATTTCCAAGCAGCTGTTCCTGTGTAGCTTCCTATTCCGGTTCTGTGTCCATGTGTGAATTCAATCAATTCAACTCCGATAACACATCCTGACAGGTGAATTGTTACAGAGTGACATCGCGTGACAGTTTTTCTTGATTTCATTCCGTTGCGTTTTATTTTGTATTCTGCGTTTTCATAATGCGGATGTTGAGAAGTGCCTTCCGTCTCCCGGCAGCGGGGGCGTGAGTCCCCCTTGCAGTTCATATCGAGGCAGCTGTACTGGCTTTCATCTCAGAGCCCATGAGAGGGTTCACACGCTCCTCCATATTTGGGCGTGATGAAGTCGGAATAGCGGTGTGTGTGGGGGTGAGGATATCCCAGGTGGTAAGACAGGAATGGTCAGATTAGCCAGAGGAAACCCATACAAACATGGGTAGAATGTGTGAGCTCCACACAGAGATGAGAGTAATTTGGACCCAGAAGCCTAGAGGATTGAAGCTACAGTGCTATGGACTGGTCCACCAGCACAACAACATTCAATCTCATTTCAATTCATTTTTATATAGCGCCTTTCACAATAGTCAACACAAGTCGCTTTACATGAGTATGCTGTGATACATCCTGCATCATTTATACAGAATATTTCAAAACACAGAAAAGGGATGTCAAATAAATAATAATAATAATAACAATAATAATAATAATAATAATAATGTCATGTGCTTCCCAGAACAGGCTTCACATTCACTATGGTCCAGTCCAGGATAAGCTGTGGGAGACCAGTGGATGGATCATTATGGTTGTTATTTTAAACACGATGGCGTGAATGTAACAGTAATTCTTTACTCCTCGTCCTGTATGCACTGGCTTTCGAATGCGCAAGGCGGGGAAGGGCTGAGAGCAAGTGACATTAGGCTGAAGTTAATGTAGCATGAATTCTTAATGGCAGTGCAAAATATTAATGTCATAAAGGCGTTATTAATTGCTTTCTAAAGATAACATTTTGTTATAAGCGCTGAGAACATGGAGTGAATTTCAAGCTGGCTGGAGTAATGCAGACGGGGGGGGGGCGGTTTGGACACGTCCTCTTCATTTGCAACGTTTCGCAGTAAAGTTGCGGCATGATCTATTACAGTCGTCACATCCGTTATCACAGAAAGAAGAGTTTTCACAACCATCGGAGTTGTTTGGCGCAGTTGTAATGCAATAACTAGATCAAAGGATACACATCACTATTACCAATTAATAAGCAGATACAGATGAATGAAGGAAAGTTCCGGCACATGCGGTGACACTCTGGGGGCGTCACTTAAGACGGCTTCCGACGTCTCACTCTTAAAAGTTCCTTGTGTGTCCCGGAGCCACGAATTGAGAAACAGCTATGGGGCATGTCCTGCCTTCCCCGATGACGCCTCCAAACACAGGAACCGGCGATGGCTGAGATACATGAAGAAAGAAAATATCACACACGTGGGGACAGGGTGTTTTGGGGACAGAAATGCGTATGAGTTTGACATGGTTTGAAATTGAAATTTCGGAGCGTTATGGAGGCTCAGCAGTTAGCGCTGTTGCCTCACACCTCTGGAACTAGGGTTTGAACCTCTGCCATAGCGCCCAGTGTGGAGTTCATGTTCTTCCAGTGTGACGGTGTGGTCTCCACTGGCCAAGACAGGCTGATGTTAACTGGAGTTACCATGCACGTGTGTGACTGCTGTGTGTGTTTGCCCTGCCTTGTACCTGTAGCCTCTGGGATAGGGTCCAGACCCCCATGACCCTGAATAGGACCAGGGGTGACTTGGATGGATGGATGGATGAAATTCCATTTTAGAGGTCGCTGGTGTGTCCTGTCCACCCACGCAGGCAGATTTTTATCATTGTCCAGTGGCTTTCATTCAGTGGATTTCATTCTTAATCAGCCCCCATCAACCTTTTTAATAAAAAAATACAAGAAGACAGGTTTGAATAATATTAGACAAAGTGCAGTTTAGAGATGAGAAAGGTCTTTAAATTGGCTAAGGATCATGAAAAATAAATGTATAGTGTAAATCTGTCAATGATTTAATCACCAATGTTTGAAATGTAAAACTTCATCAATGGCTCATGTAGTTTTTTAAAAAAAACATTATATTCAAACAAAACTATCACTTGTTTACGTGTGAATCGGTTCACCGCTTCAGCTGCAGTTAATCTTACCAGCATCGCTTGGTCCTCAAGGGTCCATTTAAGAACAGAATTCTTACAATAAGGGCAGAGAGCCATTTCTCTAGCGACGGCTCGTAATGACTCTGATAGCCTCTGTCTTCCTGAAGCGATTGTCTGCCAAGCGTCCCGTTTCCTGGGTGACATCATCCGACAGATTGAAAGAGACAAGTTTCGCAGCGTCTAGGGCTGCTGGCAAATGAACTTTTAAAAGGTTCTTTCAGGAAGCAATTGGGGGAAAATAGACCTTGTTGTCATCCGTTTGCCTAGCGGTTAAAGGGCCGTGCTCATGTCCGAAGGGGCTCGGTCTGTGTGTCTGACTGGTTTCCAGTAATAGAAACGACACAATTAAGGAATTCATGAGCTCTGTATTCAGCACATACTGGCACAGTGATAAAAATGTACACACACACCGACATATGTGTGTGTGTGTGTGTGTATATGCGTGTGTATGTCTGTGTATATATTTGTGAGAACATGCCCCGCTGCCGGGACGCGCTGTCCAGGCCGGGATGAGAACATCCCCCGCTGCCGGGACGCGCTGTCCGGGTCGGGATGAGAACATCCCCCGCTGCCGGGACGCACCTTCCAGGTCGGGATGAGAACATCCCCCGCTGCCGGGACTTGATACAAGATCGGGATGAGAACATCCCCCGCTGCCGGGACGCACTGTCCGGGTCGGTATGAGAACATCCCCCGCTGCCGGGACTTGTTACGGGATCAGGATGAAAACATCCCCCGCTGCCGGGACGCACTGTCCGAGTCGGGATGAGAACATCCCCCGCTGCCGGGACTCGTTACGGGATCGGGATGAGAACATCCCCCGCTGCCGGGACATGCCTTCCGGGTCGGGATGAGAACATCCCCCGCTGCCGGGACTCGTTACGGGATCGGGATGAGAACATCCCCCACTGCGGGGACGCGCTGTCCAGGTCGGGATGAGAACATCCCCCACTGCGGGGACGGGATCATGCTAAATTAAGCGAAGCCCTTCCCTCTCCCCCAGTCTGCAAATTGTACCAAGTGCCCCTTTTGTTCACCAACAATCATGTAAAATTGACTCAGGGGCTTCCCCTCAGTTGGTAAATATTTCTGATGGGGGCCCCCGTGTCAAGCACCTGCCCCCCCTGCGTGGCCCTGACCACCCCCCGATTCAGGCACAGACGCCTTTCACAGCCAAATGGTGGTGTCAGCACTATGGAGAACCTCGATCCAAGAAAACACACGGAAAAAAAGAGAAAAGGACCGTCAGGGAGGAAAAGAAGCAGACAGGCACTCGATGGCGGCTGTTCTTCAGAGTCAGCAGAACGCAGGGGTAATTTCATCAGCAGATATGAGATGAGAGTTAAACGGCAGGGCGAAGAAACCTCAGGAAAAAATGAACAGACTTGTAAGAACCCGCACTACTCCATCACGCGTTTGTTGCGAAAACGAATTTTCATTCGCTCCTGGCGGAGATGAGCCCAGGAGAGTGATATCAAAATACAAGGTGCCATCTGTCATGGGGGCCACCCTCAAAAGGCACCCCCCCGTCTTAATGGATCTCGGTCGCATGTGGATATTTCGCTGCTACCCATCCGGACAGCTACGCCTTACTCTCACGTTCCAATAAGATGGAAAGCAGACCCCCCTCCAGAAAGTGACAACCAGTTCTGCGATCATTGTCGTATTTTATTTTTCCATCCCATACTGTCATGAGACACACAAACAGATGGAGTAATTGGGGGTTAGGGGCCTAGCAGCAGTCTGTGAGCCCTGGGATTCAAACTGGCAACCTTCTGATGACAGACAGTGCTGACCTACTGAGCCACACGGTGCCTCCTCAATAAGGCAAATTTCATAAAATAAAAAACACCATATGACTAATACAGCTTCAAATCTGTGTGCAGAGCTTCAGGTAAAGATCTTTAAATGTCAGTGACCGATGCAATTAGAACATTATTAAGTTTTGAATAAGAGGCAGAATGAAGGTCAAATGAGTAAATGATTGCATCTAATTAAGGTAACATATTCAGCATAAGTATATATGTTCAGCGGTTGCATCCATAGCAACTGTGTGTAGGGGGCAGGGCATTCAGAGACGCGATGAATTGCTGTTTGGATTGAGCTTATTGTAGATTTAACACTAATAAAAATGTTCCTCACACTCACAATAATTGCTTACCTTTGGTTCCTTTGATGATATCGGTAATTTGTGCTGCCTGGGACACAGCCCAAGCCTTCCTCAGGACCCTGAACGTGGGTGGGTGGATGGATGGATGGATATGTCATGCGCTAAGAGAGAAAGTGGGCAGGCAAGAATCCTGCAAACTGAAAAACTGCAAAGATTTTTATCTGATTGGATGAGCTGCAATAAGCTGTTTGCTGCTTCCTTTTGCTAGTCACATGGATTGTTTTAATGTGATGTTGTAAAGCCATGTCTTTGTCTTGGTGCATTTTAGAACATTGGATCGATTCGAGCCTAAATGCAGGCATCCATAACAGGGGTGGCACTGAGACAGACAGGCCTATATCACACCCATTCTACAGGGGAGGGGACACAGGGGTATTGCCCCCAACTGAAAGCTGATTGGCAGAATGCCCCCCTCCCTCCTGTCACTCACTGATTCAAGACATATCATTGGCTAATGATAAGGTTGGGCCCTCTGTATGGATTATTGCCCCCCTCATGCCCCTTCACCTTTAAAAATCCTGGAATCATTCCTGAAGTTCTGTTTAATGAATCTTCCTCCAATCAATAGAACATCCAAGCTGCCCAGAGGTGATTCATGACCTCTACATGTATGAGTGGAACATCTTTGCACTGTTGGGGTTCATATGGATGCTGTATTTACCCCTGACTGTGAAGCAGTATGGCACGAAAAGTCCATTACTACAGAAAAAGCCTTCTGCCATGCCTGCGATGATGTTGGAATTCCACAATGTTGTGTTTCCAAACACTCCTCACAGCCCAATAGCCAGCAAATCTGTCTTCATAGATTATTTTTTCAACTAAATGTTATGTACCAGAGTCAAAAGAGAATGACACATTTTCAAATCAGGGCAGAACATGATTTAATTTGTAAATTACCCGTGGCGAGAATTTTCAATACTGCCACTATTTCACAGCATATGGAGTAAATGCTGCCTTTCAGAGACAGACAGCAGGGGGGAATCGCATCAATATAAAAAATTATGGCAAGTGACTATTGAGGAGGGTTGGCGTTAAAGATCAGGGGTTTCGGTTTTCCAGGCCTGACGTGCGCTATGAGCTACGACGGCTCAGCTCGGCACACAAAGGCGGCGGCGTGCAGGGACACGTCTCTGCTTTCGGAAGGAGAAACATCTACAGACAGAGCTCCTATTACGTTCTGTTTCCAAGACCCATGCTGGAATGTGGACTTAGATTCCATTCCAGGGACATCGGATCAAGGCAGTTTTATGCCAAGAAGGCTGACAGTTCAGGAGCGCCGCCTTGAAGGGATTAGACCTTAGATCATCCATTTTCCATCAGCACTTACTCAGTATCGCCTCATAGAGAGCTTGGACCCCATCCTAACCCAGGGTAGCAAGACAACTTACACAGTCGCCGAACGATGCTTTTGTACAGGTCTTTGCATTATATCTTATTATATCATTATATTTATCAGATGCTTTTATCCAAAGCAAAGCAGGGTCAGACAGTCCCTGGTGCCACTGGGAGATTAAGGGCCTCACTCAAGGGTAAAAATCACTCTGCCGACCTTGAGATTGAAACCAGTGACCTTCCGATCACAGGCACAACGTCCCTACACGGCTGAGCCACACACACACCACACCAGGCAGCCGCCCGTTTTCATTTAGGTTGAAGTACTTTTCTAAATGGCACTAAAACGGGGGCAGAGGGTACTTGACCCCACAACCTTCTTCTTGTGGAGTGTGTCTTTAACTGGCATGGTACTGCTGACTCTGGAAGCTTCTGGTGGGGTAGAGAGTGGAGCCTCCCTGACACATCTCTCTGAATGTTTATGCGTGTCGTCTCAAGGGCTGCGGGGCAGTTAATGACGTGCCACACGGGGGGGGTGTAAACAGGAGGCGGCGCCCGAAGAGGGAGCTCAGGGTGCCCTCGTGCAGTGGGGGGGCACATGTGTGCGGAAAAGGGAATCCTGCCCTTTGTGGACGCGACGCTCCAGCATGCGTGTGCGCAGGGCGGGGGGGTCTCCCTTGACTAATTATATCTT
>JAOYFF010000015.1:1059959-1070232 GCA_025773925.1 Cryptomyrus ogoouensis | reverse complement strand
CCCTTCCCCATCCCCCTACACCCCTTGGTACCCCTCCGCATCCCCCCCATCCCTCCACGCCCCTTTGTGCCCCTCCACATCCCTCTACACCCCTTTGTACCGCTCCGCATCCCCCACATCCATCCACACCCCTTTTGTGCCCCTCCACATCCCTCTACACACCTTTGTACCCCTCCACATCCCTCTGCATCCCTCTGCACCACTTTGCGCCCTCCACATCCCTCTGAACCCATCCTCATCCCCCCACTTCCCTCCACATCCCTCTGCATCCCTCTGTACCCCTGTGCACCCCTCTGCACCCTTCCACATCCCTCTGCACCCTTTCACATCCCTTTGCACCCCTCCGCACTTCTGTATATTGCTTGTTTGGATTGCGGGACTGATCAACTTTCCGCAGGGGGCACCAGCGTCTCCGGTTAGATTAATATTTCATGGCTCTCAGGCAGTGTTTGAGAAAAAAGCCAGTCAAACCCTGAAGGACGGCCTCTGGGTCACTGCTGCTGATGAACGGAATCCATTGTTTTTGTCCTGAGGATTACATCACCAATGTCATTCTCACTGTGCAGCAAATGTGTAATGTGCACATTACATGGTACTGTTCATATGGTTTTGTTTTAGAGAAAATTGACTCAATTGACTTTTACTTGGCATATTTATTCGTCGTCCCTAACCAATGCCCGGTGGCCGATGCCAAAAATAATCCCACTGTCCACCACAAAGCAATATAAAATATTCAGGCAGTGTAAAAGCATATTAGACCTTCAATACATCATCTTGTCCAGGACGTCCCCTGCCTTGTGCCCTGTGTTTCCTGGGATAAGCTACAGGCTCAGCGTGACCCTGTTCAGTTACGGAAGATGGATGGAAAAATGCACATTTAATGCATTTTTATTAAATAAGAAAATGTCTGCTATGTATATACACACATATATATTGGTAATATATTTTCAGCATCCTCTTGGTATCCACAAAGGCTGGGCCTACAGTAAAAGGAAATGGATTTGTTAGCGCATGAGCCGTAATGATGGTCGCACCTGATCCCAGAGCGGCAGGCTGATTGATGATGGTCCTCCGGAACCGGGAGTTGGGGGGCGGAGGAGCGCGAGTCTGCAGAGGGGGGTGCAGGGCGGCAGGAAGGGAACGCGAGCTCCCAGGTCCGGCGGCCAGGGAAAGCGACCAGCCCCGCAGACAAAGAATGCTGCTATTTTGGGAGCTCTGAGCCTCTGGAAGGCTCTCCACAGCATCTGCGCTTCCTGGCCTTAATTGGACAGGTTCTCAGCAAATAACCACAACCGGGGAAAAAAAGAGATACTCAGCTGTAGCCATAAACTTTGGCCTTCATGGATTTATGTATTTATTTATTATTATTATTATTATTATTATTATTATTGTCAACAAGTAAATAGTGAAATGACAATCGTCAAATGGGGTTAGTTTTTAAAGAGACCTTTAGCACATTTCAGCAACTAACCCTGGATACGTGCAGGTCCCTCTGCATCTGCTAGCTTGAGGCTCCGAGCGACAACTCTGACGCTTATGAAACATGTCATACCAAAGCTACACTGGATAATGAGTAAATAGATACCAGATTCCCTTCAACACCAACAACAAGAACAGTGTCCCGTATCTCAAATCCTCAGACCCCTGCATTCAGGCCCCTCAATCTGAGCTAAGCTATAATACTGCAGGTTTATATAAAACTTTCCACAGAGATGGGGGTAAAAACATTTGTTTTTGGGTGGGCATGATTTGTGGGTCAGTGTGATTTAGGACACTGTACCCGTGACCAGTAGTTTGCTGGTTTAAATCCCAGAGACAGCAGAGTGATGTCACTATTGGGCCCCTGAGCGAGGCCCTTAAACCCCAACGGCTCCAGGGACTCTGCTTTCCCAAAAAAAATCTTCTTTGAATAAAAGCGTCTGCTAGATAAATGAAATGTAAATGACTTGTCACAAGCCATCACTGGGTGTTCTGGCCCCCACCATAGCTGGTTGCTCCAGCTGAAACAAGGCGAATAAATCCCCCACACCGAGGTGGGCGATTTGGGTCACCGCCAACCCTCACATTCTTGCTGGTCTGCGAAAACCAGAACTGCCAGAGTCTCCACGATGACGCCCTGCCGTCCATTTTGACGCCGAAGGTCACATTTTGGGGGGTGTCGTGCCTCCCCCCGCCACGGCCATGTCTGTACTACTGTGTAGCCAGAGGCAAAAACAAACCAAATCAGTTAAAGCAAACTGCCCCCCTCACATACATGCCAAAATGTTCCTTTTGCTGTTTTTTCCACTTCCCTGGTTAGAGAAAGCTGAGAAAACAAACAGCGCTTTCAAATGAAGGGAGCGTCTATGCGGGCCGCGGCGGCGTGCTGGAATCGATCCCCTTCTCCAAACAGCACCGCTACGCGCGGGCCGGAAGCTGCGGCCGGCCCGTGCCTCACGGTTGTTGCCACGGCGACGCCAAAGAAAACTCAGCGGGCTGCATAGCCCTCGTGCGACCGTAGCCACCTCCCCGTAAACTCATGCCGGTGCAATTTCAGGGCCAGTACCACTGCTGCCCCCACAAAGCAGGCCTTTCTCCCCCCCATAACCGACCCAGGAAAGAATCAACAGGCCCCCCTCCCCCGCCGAATCAAGCCTGTGCCACACCAGAGTTTTTAAGGCCTGCGTGTTTATTTTGGCATCACCGGCTGACAGGCCATTCCTGAGGCCCAGAAAGTCGTCGTTAATCAGCATCTCACGAAACGACGGGGTTTGAAGTTACAGCCGCGGCCGATGGCAGGAGGCGACAGCACCGCGGACCAGGGAGGAAATTGAGAAATCCGGGGAAATTGAAAAGCAGGGAAGCGTTTTGTTGTTTTTGTACATGACATTTTCTATACTGTGCCGTAAGACACGTAAAATATTAGCAGGCATCGGGGTATACTCAAGAGTTTTTGGTCTTTTTCCTTTACTCTGGAAAAAGGTGTTCTTGATTAAATTAAAATGAATTGAAATAATTCTTACACATACATGTCATGTGTTTACCGCCACAATCCAGTATTAAGTACACTGCAAAATCTAACCTTCAGCTAACAGCTACATATTCAGTACCTGTATTGTTTGCATAGCAATTCCTGTAGGTATCTGTGGAATCATATTACCACATGACGAATGTCACATGACCAAAGTCATCGGAGTTCCGGACTAAAACTCAGATGAAGTCTCACAACATTTATTTGGTAAGAAATTGAAGACAGAAAGATTGTTTGGTCCTTTTTGACTGTTATTATAAAGTTTCATGAGATTAAGCATAACTCAAAGATATTGTAGCGATTTTATTAAATACGCTCCCAGTTTTGTTACTGTTTATTGCTTTCAGATTTGCTTTTTCCATGAAGTGATAAAAGTAAAGGAAGGAAGATCCTGCTGGAATTGGCCTGGAGATTTCCGTAATCCTGGGACGACAGGTGCATGTTATTCGATGAGGCCGCTGCAGAGTTTCAGCATAAATCTATTTGCATCCCAATATGGGGGAAAAGCAAGCAGAAAATGAAAGACACTGGGAGATGCTTTGTGGGAAAGAACTCCTGTAATTTCTCTCTGCCTCCGGAGGAATATCGAAAGCTTCTGAATCTGCATTTGGATTTCCCTTCTTTCTTCCCACACAGAAGCCAGCTGTGTTCCCATGGTGACCTTAGTGACCTGTAGTGTTAATACAGCCTGGGCAGCAAGAGCCAGGCCATGGCTACCAGGAGACTCTTTCTGGGGGCTGGTGTGTGTCAATTTGATGTACCTATGACCGGAAGGTTGCTGGTGTGAATCCCCGTGGTTCGGCACAGAGATGTCATCATTGGGTCCCAGAGCAAGGCCCATAACCCCAATTGCTCCAGGGTCTGGTTGATCCCACTTTCTCAGCTGTACTCTACTTTGGGTAAAAGCATCTCCCAATTAAACAAAAATGCAAAGCCATTGATTAAAGGGGTCAGATACCTGGGGAGACAGGAATTAAACTACATCACCTGAGGTGTGACAGGGGGCTCTTTGTGGAGAACATGAGGCTGCACACTTAAAAGGTAGGGAGTTCACTTTGACAGGCTCATTACGGACGGGACGCGCCGCGTCCTGCACGCCGAACGGGATTGTGGGTAAACAAGCCTTATTTGTTAAGCTGTTCATGACACACTGAAGGTGTATCTGCGTGTTTTGCCTTTGAACCCGGTCCACAGATACTGGAGCACCACCACGGGGCAGGTGGTTACTAACATGAACTCCACTTTCTTCTGAAAAAGTCTTCTATTCTGAGTCGTTTGAAGGAGGGAGATCTTCCCAAGATGGAATTGAGAAGCCAGATGGTAGCACATCAACACAATAACAGTGAGGGCCACTCTGTTTCGGGATCCATGATCCACACTTTATGATGGCGGACTGACTGGTGATCTTCCTGCGATTCAAGAACACATACTGCACATTATCCATGTTGGGCTTTCTGTTAGCATCAGTTAACCTCACATTCTCCCATTTCATGGAATACTCTCTCATCTCCTGTTTTCAGCAGTAGCAGAATAGGAAAAGTAAGTCCTACGCTTATGAATTCTTCTAGGACTGCAGACAATCTGGTTTTTAATGTAGCAGTTATATAGCTGCATGTAATGTGCATGTCAGTGATGTTCCGGTTAGCATTAGCCCCGGCTCTGATTTGAGCGTCTCTGGAATCCGCTCCCATTTTCTGCCGCTGATATCAGATTATGGATTCGCTCATTAAGCTTATGATGATTCTGTCTCCATCTGTTGGCTGATAACTGTTCCTGCATAAGCGTGAACATAAATCAGTTCACAGACTGAACATCGTCAGTTTGATCATTATGACCTTTTTGTAACCGTACGGACTCCCAAAAAAGAAATTCCATACTGGGGTATAAGTTTAATGTCATTACTTCTAATTGGATTTATTTGCTAGGTTTTTTCCAGTTATTTATGAATAGAAGAGGTCATTGCTGTAGTTGCAGACCTTTGAGGTTCTGTGACGGTTTATTGAAATGGAATAAGTAAAAATATTGTATTATATTCATATAAAGTCAAACAGTGCAGAAACCATCATAGCTGTAGTAATTTATTCTCAGACACGAACAGGTCTTAGTCTTGAATGTCATATTAGTCATTTGGCTGGTTTTCATTTCAGAGACCAGCATTTAGCCTAATCGAGGTCATTCCTGTCTAGAGGGTAACCATTTTATAACCGTTCCTGGGTAGCTTGACATCAATGTTGCACAAAAATAAAATGTAAAGGAAATTAATATCCATCCGTCTTCCAGACATTTATTCTGGACAGTCATGGGGGATGGGGCCCAGTAAACAGCACAGGATTCTGGGATACTGCCTGGATGGATGTCAGACCAATGCAGGGCACGTACGCACATATAGACAATCTCACACCGCGGCTGATTTGGAGACCCCAGTTCACCTGACTGCATGTCTTTGGATTGTAGGAGCAAACCGGAATACCTGGAGGCTCCCCCGGCAAAAGAGAGAGCATGCAAACTCCACAGGCTGAGTGGTGGGGGGTTCAAACCCCCAGTCTTAAATGTGTAAAGCAGTGTTTTCTCAGTTGGGAGCAAAAATGTGGACTGTCTGATAGAGAGCTCAGAGAGAGTAAAAATGTGGACTGTCTGGTAGGAAGCGTAGAGGGAGCAAAAATGTGGACCATCTGATAGAGAGCTCAGAGAAAGTAAAAATGTGGACTGTCTGATAGGAAGCGTAGAGGGAGCAAAAATGTGGACCATCTGATAGAGAGCTCAGAGAGAGCAAAAATGTGGACTGTCTGATAGAGCGCTCAGAGGGAGTAAAAATGTGGACTGTCTGATAGGAAGCATAGAGGGAGCAAAAATGTGGGCTGTCTAGTAGGAAGCGCGGAGGGAGCAAAAATGTGGACTGTCTGATAGGAAGCGTAGAGGGAGCAAAAATGTGGGCTGTCTAGTAGGGAGCTCAGAGGGAGTAAAAACATGGACCGACTGTGGGTCCCCAAGGACCGGACTGAGAAACTCTGATATAAAGCAATAGCCCCAATGACTAAAACACCTACGCTACATTGGTATTATAATAACTGCAAGTTAACAAACAGCAATGCAAGTTGCAGGATTTCAAGCACATAAGGCTGAGAAAAAACATTTAATAGTAATTAGCAGTCATTAATGACCTGGCTGTAGCTGCAGTGTCGACCTCAGTACTTAAACATGAATCCGGCACTTTGGTAAAAAACACAGGAAATTACGCCAACAATATGATACATTGAATGAACCATCTTCACAGCTGCTACAAATACTTTGGTTTTTGTCCAAAAAAAGACAATATTTGTAAAATAAGTGATATTTTATTTAATCTCGTAGGCCAGGTCAATGGCTTAGGAGAGAATTTGATATTGGTGTGTGGGGGGGGCACAACTTAATAATTTAAATATATAGGTCTATTAATCGGGGGGGTGAATGAATCCAAATGAAATATTGGGGGCATACATGTCCCTGCTCGTCCCTGTGCCTGTGGGACAGGTGCTGTTTTTGTTTTGAAGCCACACCATTGTTGTTAAATAAAAGGTCAAGAAAGTTGACAGTGTGTGGACAGTATTTATCTGATACACCCTACGACAGACAAGCAGAGACTGAGAATATTAACATGCATGTCCTGGGTTGTTTAAGGGGAAATGCAGCCTTATACCTGTCGGACGGCCTTGTGTGGGAAGCTCAACGCGGCCTTCAAAGACGGGGAGGCAAGATAGAGGAAGCAGCAGATGGTACTAAAGCAGAAAGGAGAGGCAGCAAGGTCATCATCCACCAGCCGGCGTGCGGACGGACGCGGCCCAGCTGGGAGCATAAGCGAAGGGATGTAAGAAGAGGCACGAACGGGGCGATTCTGCTAAGAACATTCTGGAGGTAGTAGAGGTGCCCCCATTCCCTGGAAATGGCGGGGAATGAAAGGGCAGGCAGAGAGAGAGAGAGAGAGAGAGAGAGAGACAGAGAGAGAGAGAGAGAGAGAGAGAGAGAGAAAAAGAGAGAGAGAGAGAGAAAGAGAGAGAGACGGAGAGAGAGAGAGAGAAAAAGAGACAGAGAGGGAGAGAGAGAGAGAGAGAGAAAATGAGAGAGACAGACAGATAGACAGATAGAGAAAATGAGAGAGAGAGAGAGAGAGAGAGAGAGAGAAAATGAGAGAGACAGACAGACAGAGAGCGCGAGAGAGAGAGAGAGAGAGAGAGAGAGACAGGGAGTGTTTCCCAGCAGACTGGAGCCTCCCCAAGGCCTGTCAGAGTGAGGCATGATGGTGCTGATTGAGGTGGACAGGTACTTCTCAGGTCACGGCTGGCGTCGCGTGGAACAATAACAGTCTTCAGAGCTCGCAACAGATGTTCGCAGCACGTGGGCGCGGGGGCGCCAACGCTTTAGTGTATGCACGTTTGCATACGCACCGTTCGTATGTTTAAATGCGGCAGCCTCTGGCAGCAACTCTAATAGCCTTAAGAAAAAGCAGGTCCGGTGGACGGAGCGGTTCTGATGTATGTCACCATTCATTAAGAACAAGGAGAATAGAAGAGAAAATGGGAAACTGCTACTTGGCCTAGTTAAAGTGATTAAAGTGAAGCTAGGTTGGGTTACCAGCGTGGCCGATGCTCTGTTGTACACAGGATTACTTAATTATTTGATATTAAAGCAAACAAATAACTCTGAGCAGCAATGTTGTGTTTCTGGCTTCCATGCATATGTGTAAAGAAACATAAAAGACCTTTCACACTGCTGCCTTGTAGTAAATTAAGCAGCTTTTGAGTCTAAATATTTTTTCTCCCACTATTTCTGTAAATCATTTACTGCCAAGTCCAATTCATCTCTCCAAATGCAATGTATCACATGTTGGGGCAATCTCAGAAATCTATTGGCCACGGGCAGTTTCTATGGCAACAGTGGCCTGAAATGCCTTCCCTGGGAAAATGTAAACAGCGCCTGAACAGTGAGGATGTATGTGGATTGTTTTCTAATCTCGTTACTTTCAATTCCTACGCTCAGATAAGCAACGGATGGCCCTGCCGGTCTCTGGTACCACACAGAAAAGCAAAAGAAGAAGAGAAATGAAAAGAAACTTTAAGAAAATCAATTTTCTTATCATCAGCCCTGCCTCCCATTGTCAAATCAAATCAATAGGTAAACGTGTTATGATAATGGACCGTGAACGACTAGACACTGGTCCCTCCTCTTTTAGGCTGGTCCAGGATGCCGTCTTTATATTATACAGGCCATCTTGACCTTGGCTGAAATAAACCCCGAAATAAAGTTTCTTTTAGTCATTCTTCTGCATTAAAATCAAATCACTTTATCAGCCACGTCGCATGACACTTGGTTGAGTGAAGGTGAGTGAAAAACTTGCATGTCCCACAACAGCAGCGATGAAATAATGCGAGTATGACGGAAAGCCTGCAACACAGCAATAATACACGGTGTACAAATGAAAAACAAACTAATACAATTAAAATATGATAAGTAGTTTTCCCTCACCATTTTGCCTAAAAAATTGGTTTTATAAATATCCTGCACTGTCTATGGGGCCAGACCTTAAAGGGATGGTAAGTATTTAATGGTCAGTTTAATGGTCAGTTTTTAGCACATCAGGTTGTTAAAGCAAAAGGCTGATTGTACTTGAAGTATGCAGACTGTGTGTTTTACCCCAGTTTCGTTTCAGCGTCGTGTCACTGAGGACAAGGCTTCCCGATATCGCATAGCCTTCCTGCTCTCCGTAACCCCCCCCAAAACGCCAGTCTGTTTGTGCTCCACCACTCAGCCGTGGTATCTAACCCCAAAAAGCTTCCCCGTGTCAATCTTCAGTGACCTCAGTTACCCTCAGCTTGGTCCGTCTCCCATTTCACCTCACAGCCCACCTGATTCTGGCACGGCTTAATACACAGCAAATTTTCGTGTGTTATTCTAGCACAGAGGGTCAATTGTTAGACTGAGAGTGTCCATTAGATGTAACACTGCCAATTCAGCGATTCCCATTTCTGTGTTACAGAAATGCATTAACAGATACATTTGTAGGTTTTGTTTAAAGTCACTCAGGCTCTGAACATGTCCATCCATCTTCCTACCGCTCATCCAAGACAGGGTCCTGGGGGGCATTAAGCCTATCCCAGGCAGCATGGGGGCAGCCATTTTTTTAAAGTGTAAAGCATAAAAGGGGCAATCACACAGAGAGACAACCTTATTAGCCAATAAATTGTTTTAAATTGGTGAGTGACAGGGGAGGCGCCATACCAGTGACCAATCAGCTTTCAGCTGGGGCCATTGCCCCTATGGCCCCGCCCCTGTATAGGGCACAAGTCTGGGGTACACTTTAGATGGCGTATCTGTCCATTTCTGAGCACTGACACGCACACTACAGACAATTTAGAGGTCACAGTCAGTGTGCTACTTGTCAACAGACTGCAGTAGGAAACCAGCACAGCCAGACCAAACCATGTGATGGGGAGGGAACATGCAAACTCATATACAAAGAATTAGGGGTGGGATTCAAACCCACAACCCTGAAAGTGTGAGGCCACCACTGTGGAGTCCAGGTTGAAAACACATGTGCTGCTGACTTTGCATTAGTATTATATAAAGCTGCACCAGACATTTCAAGTAAGAAAAAAATAATTAGTGTTTGCCAATATTTTCCTTTTATTCAGCTCATAATAAACGAGATAAGAAAAAGCATTATGTGCAGTAATGCAAAGCCAAAACACTGCTCAACTGATTCGGAAGATTTTAATTAAACAAAGCTGAACAGGGAATGAGGGTTAGAATTCACATTGTCTTCAGTGTTATAAACCACAGGGTATTTTTTTAATCTGCGCTCTCAGATTTATATTCATGGAAAAAAATTACCTTTCATTAAATGATTTTATAAGTACTATACGCTGAGTATAAGCTTGGGGGGGCATGGTAGTGCAGTGCTTGGCCCTAACCCTTCTGGGACCAGGGTTTGAGTCTTCCCTATGGCCCCATGTGTGTGGCGCTCCCCCCATCATGGGGCTTCCTGCAGGTACTTCAGTTCCCCCCCTCCCCCCCACAGTCCAAAAACATACTGAGGTTATACCAAATTGCGCCTGTAGCTGTGAGTGTGCCCTGTGATGGGTTTGTGTCCCATCCTGGGTTGTTCCCTGCCTTGTGCCTGTAGCTGTGAGTGTGCCCTGTGATGGGTATGTGTCCCATCCTGGGTTGTTCCCTGCCTTGTGCCTGTAGCTGTGAGTGTGTCCTGCGATGGGTTGGCGCCCCATCCTGGGT
>JAOYFF010000015.1:1003977-1022110 GCA_025773925.1 Cryptomyrus ogoouensis | reverse complement strand
AGAGGAAGAGAAAGAAGAGCGAGGAGAAGAGGGAGAGAGAGAGAGGGAGAGAGAGAGAGAGAGAGAGAGAGAGAGAGAGAGAGAGAGAGAGAGAGAGAGAGAGAGTTATTAGTTCCAGCATGTGCAAATTATGTCCGAAGCGGAAATTAAATAAATTTTGCAAAAAAAAAAAATGGTTAAAAAAAAATAATAAGTTATGTAATGGGGTGGAGAAGGGCTGAGTCACAGCAGGATCCTCGGTAAAGAGCCAGAGGCCATTACTCGACCTGTTCTGATACAGATTTTCTGCTGTGCTAAACGCCGTTATGGTCAACATCGCTCCTCCACAAAAATAGTCAGCGCTGGGTCATTCTACCCAGTCCAAACAACATCAGAGAGCTCCTGTAATAATCCAAAGGTATACAGTTATAATATTAATACAGGCAGCTGTCAACTTACCGACTTACGCAACAAAATCAGCTCTTAAGGAAAAAAATATCCGGGCAACATAGAGTTTGCGGAACGCAAAAAGGCTAATTGCACCTATATTTCCACTTTATCTTTTCTTTTAAATGTTCTTCGGTATGTATTACTAGTATATTTTTGGCTTATGTGTTTTTGCTATAAAGCGTTCTGACTGGAATGGGAAGGTATTTCTGAATAATTTGACTTACATATAGGTCTGTGGAACAAATTAGTTACGGCAGTCGAAAACCACTTGTATAATAATTCCATTTTAAAGGACTGATACCCCATTCAGGATGTAGCCCTTCCTTGGGCCCCATGTTACCTTGGATAGCCCCCCCTCCTTCCCTCCCCATGACCCTGAATGGATAAAACACTTGGAAGATGGACTGATGGATGGAAAATTCCTACTTTTACTCCCCAAGGAAGAGCTAGGGGCACAATGCAGCTTTGAGTCTTCCTGTTATCTGCGCTACAGAATTACCGCAGCGCTCCGTACAGCATATATGCATGAAGCATATTAAAAATGATGTGGTGGAAACACAAATTATCACTTGCATGTCAGTTCTGAAGTCACAGAATTTTAAATCAGCTTGATATATAGAAGCCTGATGCTACATAAATCACCTCATGAGATCCGTCGTTATGTTTCTGCAGCAAAAAGAAGAAAACGGGAAAATGTCTTCCTCCCCAGAGCAAAATTGGGGTTTTTTTTGTCTCACTTAAAAGTGCCTCTGTTCTGCAGCTCTGTGCCCCATTTACAAATACCAAGTGTAGGGGCAATTTCAGGATTTTTTACAGTGGTGAACATAAGAGCAATGTATGTATGATTCATACAGAAGAGCCAACCTAATCATCAGCCAATGATGCATTTTGAATCGGTGAATGACAGTGAAGGGGGCACTCCAGGAGCCAATCACATTTCAGCTGGGGCCAGTGGCCCCGCCTCTGTGTCCACCTCTGGCCCAATAGCATGGTCTATAACAAAATGAACCGCTCTGTATTTCTAGACCTAGTAGCCGTGGCCCATTAACGAGCCCCACAAGCTGACGAGGCTGCATGCGCACATCACATGACATGGGGTTAATCAGCACTGACAGCCTCGTGTGAGATACACGGCATCCGAGGACAGTCCCGTCACACGCACATGTCCCCCCCTGGGGAGTCCCTTTCGTCTCCTGTCGGCAACCGCTGCATGGCTCTCGCCGACACCCCCACCCCCTGTGCTTTTGGGGACCGTTGGTGAATCTGTTGAAGTAACTACCCCCACCCCATCAGCCAAAATGACAGACAGCAAGTCTCCCCCCAACAAAGACTCCTTAAGGGGGGGTCCTGTATCCCCGAGCACAGATGGACATGGCTGACATCTCGCTACAGTCATTTAAAAAAAAAAAAAAACCAACAACTTCAATTAAACTCCATTTGTGAGCCGTTCTCGAGGCTGAAGCTTTGCGGTACATAATGAAGCACTTGTCCCCATCCACATCCTGCCTTCCAGCCCACAGCGTGATCACCTCCATCTTTGTAGCCCCCGGATACACCCCGGCTTCATGCAGCTATTACAGAGAAATTAAATATGTATATAAACACTAATGCTTCGGCACAATAGCGATATAAATATATAATATGCCTGTTTAAAAGGAGCCAGAGCTGCAGACAAGAGAGGACATTTGCAGGAATTAAACTGGAGGGACATTGTAACTTATTCAGATAGGATATTGCAATTCATCAAGATTTCTTAATGGAGTAATTAAAGTAGTTTGGAATGGAATTTGGCAAACAGACAAAACGATCTTGCAGCTGCATCACAATACAAATACAATTTCCTATAACGCATTTTCCATTGCCTGGTAGATTTGTTACAGATTCTCGGTTCTGTGCTCAATTCGACATAAATCTGACCTCATTCAGTTGTTACAGCTAAAGTCTTTACCCTGATCATCTTTTATAGCTATAGGATTGTATAATATTGCAACGTGAAAGGCAGACAGGAATGCTAATGTAAATTCCTGAGGTATTAATGCATTAATTTGCAGATTCTATTTGCATATAGACAAGCTGCACGCCGAGGTTTTCATGGCCTGTAGAGACAGTAAGAATATCTCTGTGCCTTATTCCCCAGCTCTATAAATCGGACCTCACCACGCGTGACTCCCTGCACATGCAGGCGCCGTCCCTTTTTGTTCTGACAAACTTCAGCGTTACCCCCCCTTAACAGCAATCTTCCTCGTGGCATCCTGTGTTAATTATGTGGAAGTCTTTGCCGTGACCCCATGCTGCTCTGTGACAGACATGACATGAATAAACTCAGGTTTAACAATAAAATTATGCTGGAGTCATGTTTGATGGACTCCTTTGATGACGCCTTATTCTATATGTACTTGTTTCTTTAATAAGAAAAACTAAAAGACAGACGCTCCTCTACTTACGAATGAGATACTTTCCGAACGGCCGTTCGCAATTTGAAATGTTCGTAAGTGGTTATTCAACATCAATTTAAAGGTTTACGCAAGTACAAAGAACCAGGATGTCGGGAGTACGCACACTACGCTACTGCGCGGCGGGAGTAGCGGCCAGTAGTCATACTAGGCGGAATTGGCGCGCAGAAAAAAAAATGATGTTGAGGACAGGAAACAGGAGCCCAAGGAACACAATTTTGACTTACAGTCCTCTTGAAAGTTCGTAAGTAGAGCAGCGTCAGTATCTTTATTGTCATCTTAACTGTGTGAGTCATATACTGTGGTGAAGTATCATTTCTCTTTGGTCACAGCGAAAAAACAAACAGAAAATAGATATGTAAAACATACAAACATTACATCAAGATGTATTGTTTATGATTTTTAGCTAGTGTCAACATAGCTTAGCCCACGTACTCATACACTGAGGCAAAAATCACCAGTATTATGTAAAATTTTACATTAAATATTTCTTTAGGTAACTTTTCTGATTCTTTTGCTATTTTCAGTCCATATTTTCAATCTTTGTGTAGGTTACATAGGGAAAGCACAGATGATAGCGGCATATAGCTTGAGTGACTTGTTATATGTGTGCGCTTGTAGATTTGTTACTGTGGTTTTCCTCAAGCTGTTCGTACTGATAAAATAGGAGGCTGCCGGCATATATCACCACGACAGTCGCCTGTTGCAACTTCCTGTTGAACAACGAGGCGTGATAAATATACAGCAGCAGAGCGATACCTCTCCGTAACTACCAGCACCCAGCTGCGCTGTAAAACAGGAGAATTCTCCTGTCAGCGACAGCAACCGTATTCTGGGAAAATGTCTTTTAAATATTAATTTTGTGGCGGTACGGGCTTCACTCGGAGAGTCCTGAAGCTATTTAATGATCTGTTGAAAAACAAATATTAAATATGTCCTGGGCTTATGCTGAAACATGGTGGCTTCTCTCTGAAACCACCTTTAGCCGCTTAAGTTACGGTTTACCGCGGGGACTTGGACGTTAAATCATAACACAGCCCCTACCAGTACCTTCATACCCCCCCAAACCGTTTATGGCAGAGACTGAGTGGACGTTTGCCAGAGACGGCACATTTTTCATTGTTACTCTGTTAGCTCTGCCCCCTGTTATGTATATAATACATACATAACATGTATGTAATTCCCCCTCACTGTGGCCTCTCCCGTGACACACAGGCCCATTCGACCCCCCCTCATTCACCACTTCACCAGGAGGTCAATGAAGCGACGCCCTTTGCTCCGCCTCTTTCTGGTCGGATGGCTTCATGCAGGTGCTCCCTCTTCAGGAAGGAATGTGAACTGAGGCGCGGCTCTCGAGATCCTGGCCGGAAACCTGTTGTTCCCACCTGGTCATTTCAGCCATGGTGAAAGGGTTCGTCTGTTGATGACATCATCATCCATCCCAACCTTTCTAGCAAAAATGTTTGAAATAACTACACAGGTATATATTGTACAGCTTTTGCACTATTTTTCCATTTCAGATTAGGTGCCAAACTGCATTTCCTTGTCTGGCTACTTGTACTTTGTGCAATAAAAATAAAGTTTATTCTAATCTAATTTGAATCTATTCTAATCTCTGGACTGAAAGTTGAAGTTTAGTTCCTGGGATTGCCCCATGTCCATAATCACAATTTAAAAAAATGATTGGATATTATGAAAGCCTTTTATTCTTTTTTTAACTTCTGACAGCTGGTATCCGACATTTGCATAGTGTAACTGAAGCTGTCCCCTAAAATAACATATATCATGTAAAACAATGTATCATTTCTTACCTGTTTACACAGCTGTATGTCTGACAGGTGCAAACCAGGTCAATGTAAACTGGTGTAGAATTAACTTCTTGAGCTATGAGTCAAGAAAGCATTAAGACAGCTGGTGGCTGGATATTAATGCTGCCCTTTCAGAGACGGGGACAAGGACAGCTGGAAAAAGGAGGGATTCTGGATGTTGAGACATCACATAAGCCTCTGGCCCAAATATTTTTTCTTTTTCTGTTCATACATTTATTCCTTTTCTGAACTGGTTAGTCTGGATGTTGCATTTTAACCAGAAAAAAAATTCTTTACATTAGAGAAGGTTACAACTGTTTTTCTGCGATTGCTGTTCAGACTGAATAGTAGCATATTTCCTTACTGAGAAGCCTGCATTTTTTTTTGATAATAAAGACATTTAAATCATTCTTTGAAATTTGAAACATTCTTCCACGTTTCTATCAGTACAAACAGATCCCTCTGATTTCATTTCTAACAGAGGGAAAAGTAAACCGTTTCTCATCACCGATTCCCAGGTGAAGTAACCTTTGGGCTTTCTGTCTTATTTTCTCACCCTCGTACCCTGTGCCCTGTAATTTTCAGTTGGAATGAGATACTTAAATAATTCATGTTTCCTTCCTTTGCTGAGGGAAGGCGGCCATGTTGCCCTCTGTACATCATCCAAGCTGAGTGGTTACTCCAGAACAGGTGGGCTTTCAGAGATTCCCCAAAATCCAATACCTTGCTCTCTCTTTTTTTTATCTGCCCCCTTTCAGTCCCACAAAGTAGTGATACAAATATATATATATATATATATTGTTGAGCGGAAATTATTTCTTGGCACGGCGAATCGAACTTATCCACCGTGTAATACTAACCCTTCACTTAGTTCACTGTCTGCTTTTAATGCAGAAAGAAGCTTTTTTAGGGACTAATTCCTGTTTTTATACCTATCTCACAAGTTACTGAGTGACGCAGTTAAGAACTTAAGCACCCCGCGGCTACATCTTCTCAAAGCGTATCTGGGTCATTCGAGCCCAGCAAGCATCCTGCAGCCACGCAGTCACCTCTACCAAGGCGAGCGTGAGACTCATTAACATCTACGGGCACACCTGTAAATGTCAAGCTACTCTCCGCGGCTCATTAATAATAAAACGGAACATCATTTCAATCCCCCGGCCCGAGTGGCATTTTGGCAATCAGCGGATGAACTGTTCTAATTTGCAGTGCTGCCCTTAGGGGCGCGATCTGCATACAATGAATATTTAAGAGCCGCAGAGGCATGGGGGTGACCGGCAGCGAGGGGGCGAGAGACGGGCGGCCAGGCCCGGCACCAAGGCCCCCTCGGAAGCCGCCGGCGGCTCGGGGAAGAAAATAACGGGGAGTCTAGTTCTTTCCCCCAGACATCAATATTCGTTTCTCGGCATTAAGTGGCCGCTGCCAGACTGGAAATCATCCCCCTTTGAGATCAAGAGAGGGAATGTCTGGGCTGTGACCAGTCTGGGGGAAAGAGTGAGCCCAGGCAGGTGCAGTCGGTGGGGGGGCGAGGGGGGGTGGCATTTGTGGAAAATTAAGTTGAAGCTCCCCCTGCACGCTTTCCTTCACCACTTGCTAGAAAATTCCAGGTGCAAACCCAAAAAAAAATACTGTACTGATAATTTATTATATGAGCCATTTTGGGTTTCTCCTCTTCGCCCGGTCACATGATCACCAGAGAGCATCAAGGCAGGACCCAGGGCCCTGAGGTGTAGGGGCTCGCAATTATTTTTTCTTCTGGATGTTACAACAGCATTATATTCTGTCGGTGGGGCCCTGACAATGAATCTAGACTCTACTCCATTAAATTCGACCCTGTGTGAAGGAATAGTGAGATAGTAAGGGTGTTGCCAGTCCTACCAGGGTCCTTACACTCAAGAAAAGAGAGAGATCGCATCACTGCAGTTCTCAGGTCCTTACACTGGCTCCCTGTCTCCTAACACCAAGGAGAGAGAGCGCATCACTCCAGTTCTCAGGTCCTTACACTGGCTCCCTGTCTCCTAACACCAAGGAGAGAGATCGCATCACTGCAGTTCTCAGGTCCTTACACTGGCTCCCTGTCTCCTAACACCAAGGAGAGAGAGCGCATCACTGCAGTTCTCAGGTCCTTACACTGGCTCCCTGTCTCCTAACACCAAGGAGAGGTGGTAATGTTTGTCAGCATTTCCGTGGAAATGATCCGACTGTCCAGCCAGCTAACCACTCGTCATAAGCATCCATTTAGCCAGACAGCCGCTATGGTGCTAACAAAGCTTTTTTTTCCTTTTAACAAATAAGCTCTTTCATGTGGTGACATTAACAACAAAATCTGACTTCGAAAAACCTGGAGTAAACATTATTTCTGGAGTTTTCACACTTATAACAAAACCCAGTGATTTATTACAGGTTTCCAGTGCTTTCTCCAGCTAGAAATAAAACAAAATCATAATTAAAACCTTGCTGATGTGTTTTTTTGTTTCATTGGACAATTAAATTGTTCCTTGCTGAAAGACATTTGGGTACAGTGCTGAAAGCATGTTAAGCTGCTTGGAAAGTCTTCAGTAGTCTGACCACCCAGTGTGTGGTTACTATTTAGATGCAAGCCTAACAACTGTAATCGAAACTGCTAAACACTTAGTTTTGCTTTGTAAACTGTAGAACTGAAGGATTTAGTGATTTGTCAGTCTGAGAACAAAAACATTATTCCAGTTCCAGCTTTCATGTAAACTTTGATGCTTTTTGGTATTATACATTCAAGGCAGAATTTCCTTATGGAAATAGGCAGGTTTATTTGCCATTCCAACGACAAAGAGACATCAATCATGTTTGATTAAGGTTGCAAACTCAGAGAAAGTGACCCTAAGTCAAGCTGTAATAGCTAGCTAACAAGGAAGTGGGTTGTTATTAGAGATATGGCTGGAGTACCCTAATATCAAACCTAACCCTAAAGTCAACCATAATCATAATCCTAGACCTATCCCTGATGTTAACCCTCATCCTAGCCCCAACATTAAACCCAGCCGTAAACCTAGCTCTAACCCTTGAAACCTGTATTCGTAGTCAGCAATGCATGAAACCACCTTGTAGCAAGTCTAAAGTCTCTATGACACACAAATAGAAAACACACTGTCCAAAACAAAAAAGAGAAAAATAAGAAAAAAGAAACAACAAAAAAGAAAAAAAGGGAAAATAAAAACTGGCACATTCAGAACAGCAATGTATGAAAACAGCATGTACCAAGTCTAAAGTCTCTATGACAAACACATACAAAACACATTGTCCAAGAATTGCCACATTGTCTAAAAAAAGAAAAACAAAATGAAAAACCACCAGTCTCTATGACGAACACTTAGAAAACACCGTATTCAAGACATTTGAAACAACATATGAAAACAAGTACAAAGTATCAATAACTAACAGTGACAATACAAAGCACAACACCCAGTCATAGCTTAGCCTTAGCATTAAAGTTAGCATGCTCAGAATCAGCTTAAACTTCAGATCTATACGTCTCATGCCTCTTAGATGCCAAATCTGGCATTATCTCAAAAGTTAGCATGTTAGCATCCCAAAGCGGAAGTGTGTGTATCTCAGGCTAGGAAGGCCATAGAGACTTGAAACAAAGTTCCCTAGACCCCTCTTGCATAGAACTCACTGGGAAATAAATAAATAAATAAAATTTCGCCCACCCCATGGCCAAAAATGAGCAGCCCAGGCCCCCTGTTTGCTTTTGCCGTGGCTTTCATCCCTGTACACTAACTGTAATCCTAAATTAGGGATTTGTAGGAAATTAGAGTTAGATTTCAGCAGAGAAATCGAAGAAGTGAATCTGCACCTATAACTCTGGAACAAAGCATCCTATATTTTTTGATGATTTTCCTGAAATATGTGGATTTTTAGCTTTCATTTGAGGCCACTCTCATATATCTACAACCTTTCATTAAAAAGTTGGTTTACCTGCAGTTCCCCATCCTATAGGGGACACATGACTTCTTACAATCAGATTCAGGAATCTCTAAGGCCCTAACCTTAACTTTAAATCCCTAACCTCAGGTAGATTTCTCCTCATGGAATTAAGCTCTGCACTCCCTTCCTAAATCCCCAACCTCCTAAAATTAAGCAATTAGGTACTTGGTGTGGGGTCTCTGGACTTGGAGACAAATTCCGGATTCTTACCCCAAATCCCTAACCCAGACTCAATATCCATAATTCGATTGCTAGATTTCCGATTTCCTAACTCTAGCAGCTCCTCCCAGAGATCCTCTCCAGGCAGAGATGTACCAAAGTCCTGTAGGGTTTCAGGGACGTTTCTAGTTGATTTTCGTGTCAAGATATGTCTTCCCAGAAAGAAGCCAAAGAGTTTTCAAAACTATAAAATTTTATGTGATTTGCATATAAAGCTAAAATGACAACAAGCAAACAACAACAACAACAATAATAATAATAATAATAATAATAATAATAATAATAATAATAATCCTAACAAAAACAATTATGGTCCAATGCACTACGTGCTTTGGACCCTTAATAATAATAATAATAATCATCATCATCGTCATCATCACATGTGCAGGTTTTCTCCACATACTTGGGCCTATATTAAGAATAAAGATTCCTTGTTTAGCCGGATAACTTGTCAGATTTAAAGTAATGTGGGATAACGGTAAGAGAACAAAGATAATGTCCATGTGAACAAGTTATCCGGCTAAGAAAGAAATCTGATTCAGGATGTAGGTCCCTGGGGTCCTCTTGGGTGTAACGGATAAACATTTATAGAAGGTGAATAGATGGATAAGAATATTTCATAAAATTTGTATATTATGATATTTTCATATCATCGTAGCTGTAAACGCAGGAAGGTGTCAGATAAAAGTTTCAGAACCCTAATTTGGCAAATGATTGTTTTTCTAATGTTCTATTATTCAGTAACATAAGATTAGAATTATAGAGACATGTGGTGTCCATCATCTCATTGGTACTGAAATTTCCAGAAGTAGTCCACATTAGCTGCCCAGTACTCATTAATTACAGAGGCTTAAAGATTTATGGGGCTATTTCCTACTTATAAACTCATAAATTGTGCACCACTATATAAACAACAAGAAACAAATATTTGAATGGAAGAAATTACCTCTGAAAATACCAATATCAAAAAGACAGCAAAAATAATAGAAAAAAAGATAATTTTACAATATAAAGCAAGTAGCAGTATTTTACGAAAGCGCATGCAGGCCGTATGATAATATTATGTGTTCGACGGAATCAGGAAGCACTTTCACGATATTTTATGAATTATTGCACCTTTTCTATAAAGTACTAAAACAATGCTTTTGTGAACAATTTGTTTCTTTATTCAGTACAAAATCCGCTGAGTATAATAAACAGTTTTTTTTCACACAGAACAAAGATAATTAAATATCACAAAATGGGAAATTAATTCCAAAGCACATTATGAAAGCGCCAATCTAATTTAAATACCATTGTTTTGTGTTATGCTCATTAAATTAAAATTAATTATGCATAGTTATTTGAGAAAATTCATCATGCAATGTTGAATAAATGAAACCATGTGAATCATTGCAATACCAGGACTGGTCTTGTTAATGAATTAAAACAAAGTATGCATTAGTAATTGCCTTAAGAAAGATCTCATAATGGATAAAAGTTCAACCCAATATATGTATTTTCCATTTTATTTAATTTAATTTACATTAATAGTTTTTTGTGTGCTTGCCTTTCATATTTAAGTGCCCATCTGTGCTCAAGGAACAAAGTGCTCTTCAAACAAATCTGTCAGCAGAATGAATAAGGCAACTACCTAATCACATTTGATAAATCATATTGACAGAAATGTGGATCATGTTGTGATTTCACTCTGTGCGGATTCATTTCCTTTGGCTGCACAGGAAGTCACCAAGTGAAATGAATTCTTAGGGATTCTCTTATCATTTTTCTCTTTTTATGAGAACCTAAATCCTAATTGGATCTTGTGTATATATTACCTACACTGCAGTTATAATTTAACAGGTGTAGCTCTCCTTGAGATGGATGGATTGATTGGTGGTGCAGCTAGGATACTATTGTGTAGTAAAACTACAACCAAGCCCATCTTGTAACTAAAGTAGAAATCCTACTTCGGCCTGGAAGCATGTGGTCCAAGGGCCCTTCTGTTACTTCAGGGTAACCTTCAAGGTCTAAAGCCATGTGGTGGTATGTGGTTCCACAAATTAGAATCTTGTGTCTGTGACTGGAAGGTTGCTGGTTTGAATCCCTGGGTTGCCCCCATTGGGCCCCTGAGTGAGGCCCTTAACAATCATTTACTCCAGTGATTGATTCTGCTTTCTGGAAAAAAAAATAAGCGTTGCTTTGGATAAAAGCAATTGCTAGGTAAATAGACCATAATGTCCAGAGTCTGAATTATCCATAGTGCGTTTTTTTTTGGGCCTATTTTGAAGAGAGCAGTGTTTCGCTGTAGCATCGCTGGTCATGACAGGTGACGCACAGGTGCAACATCAGCGACAGGGTTTGTGCTGATGCATGTATGGAAACGGGAAATACAGTGGAAAGCAGGAATTCGGAGTCCCAAGGCGTCAGCTGTGATGGTGACTTGCCAGAAAATCCGCGAGGAAGTAGATTTGCTATCAGGGATGGAGTCAAGCTAGGCAGCCCACAGGGACCCAGAGCGGAATCGGTCTCCTTCCCAGGCGGCACAGAGAAGCTGGGGAAGACGGAGGCGGTGTAATCACAGCCGAGCGCGTCCGGGCACGGCCAGCGACCGGTCACCCGCTCTGTCGGCACACGTCTACGCATCGCTATAGCTACGCTCAAGGCTCTCGAACATGAAGAAACAATCACACACTAAATGTCTGGATTAGCGTCCAGCAGAGCAACGAGGAAAGTCTGGATGGAAACAGAAAAGCAGGTTCATTCCACAAAAGCAAGAGGAACGCATCTGGGACCACAACAGGAAGTGGGAACGAGATGGACCGAGTCGCTGTCAGCTAGTTGTTAGCTATTCTTGGAAGGACATGGCCTGAGGAAATAGAGTAAGAATAACTGCAGCACCATACTTAATGGGCACGTCCTTAAATGTACGATATAATAACTGACATAGCTGCCTTCCTTTGAAATCCTATTTCCTGTGGAGTTTGTTATACAAAACTTAAGCAAGGCTTTAGCTGTTACAGTCCACGCAGAACCAGAATGAAATGTATGACTACAGTGTCAGATATTAATAAATTATAGCATTAGCTTGGTTCCCTCCAAGGTCACATCACAATATGCACTGTGGAGCAGTCGATGCGAGGGACAGGAAAACACGTTGGTTGTTTTGTAATAGTGATCTTTTCCCAGATAAACCCTGGGAGGCCCCCAAAGGCAGCTCATATGCGTATTCATCGATCCATAAGCAGATCCAGTTGGGTCAGGCTGACCCAGACCTTTTCACAAATTGCAAGATATTTGTTTTCCCGAGAAACACAACACAATGGGATGCGATATACTGTGTAATCAGTGATACAGGGAGCAGGGATGTCACATGACTGAGGGAAGTCAGGTGACCAACATGTCCCCTTCATTTGTGCCATATGTCCTATCGTGTCGAGGACAATCCACTATACATGCCTTCATAATGCAGTACAAAGCTTCCTTAATTGTTATACTAACCATCATAATGTATTATGAAGAAATTTATAGTGCATTATAGATGAGAGCTTCACAGAGCATTCATAATGGTTAATAAACATGGCTATAATGTGTTGTGCCTTTTTATAAATAGTTATACCCATGTTTATAATGTTTTATAAATGCATTATAATGCATTATGAATGTATCTATAATGCACTGCACAAGAGTGCTTTAAGTAAAGTCTTACCTTGACTTTTTCCAGTCAAGTAGCCCGTTTCTTGTGGCTATACCCAGATGTAGCCCTTTGCTTGACCCAACATCCATTTTATTTTCATGCCTCATTCAGCTTGTGTTCCCTCCCACGGTTTGGTTAAACTCCCATCACTGAATAAAATCCCTGTTCCTTCCTCTTATCCTTGTCCTGCATGCTTCCGCTCACTGTCTCACCCAAATGAAGTCTTATGTAGTCGTATCACACCACAACACGGAGGTGTAATGCTGTCCACATCCCCCACACACATCAAGTAAATCTTTTAAAGTAAAAGGAATACAAATTGTATGCTAATAAATTATCTTCACAGCACAATGCTATCCAGCTAAAACATTCACTAGAAAAGATTCAAGGTTTTTATTTACCACCGGCAACATTGTATGGTATAATTGTAGTAAAATGTTATTGTGTCAAAACACCACAGTTACTGTGTATAAACATATAAACTATAAGGAAAAATGTTAAGACAAATAATAAAATAGAGAATGAAAAAGACTGTTAGAAAAGGCAGAAAAAAATGTATTAGTGTAATATGAGGTGTGCAAAGTTAGATGCAAAATCTATTGGTGTAACGTGCAAATGCAGTAGAAGTTGTGTAATTATCAGAATTTCAGGCCAATTTTCTTGGGTAATGCCACAGCAAAGACTGTAGAGCAAACTATTCACTGAAAAAATATCAGACTAGCAAGAAAAGTGCCCAGGAAGGTTATATAGATTATAAATGCAGTAACAACCACCCCACAGTAACATCAAATGGCACATAGATCAAGCAATTTGCATCATGCAATAATATTAAGAGGTCAATATATCCAGAACATGGGGGAATGATTGTTTCCCATATTCCCCTGAGTGTCTTGCAAGGCTGAAGCTATTTTGGGTGCAAACAAAACTATATATATATATTTTTTTTTTTCAAACACCTTAAGTGAATCGCAGTGACTTAGGAAAACAGCAGTCGCCCTTTAACTTAAAGAGCCGTTTTCATTCACTGTAGCGCTAAATGTGTGACAGTACCTAACGTGCCTCTGAGGCAGGGAGATAGCAGCCGAAAACAGGGAGAGTGAAGAAGACAACAATAGCAGCAGAGTGCTCACAAGAACGGAGGGAAAATGGATAAACACAATGAGCGGGCGTTTCCGTGGCAACCGCATAATTATGACAGCACGCCAGCGGCTGCGTGAAGCTGCCTGTGTCGGTTTCAGATGTTTACCTCTGATGTGGCTCAGAGTCCATAGCAACCTGGATCTGTGGGGGCTAATTTTCCTGACAGCCCCTCAGAAGTCAGCCTCCCATGTTGTGCTGCTATTTCTATCATCCATATGCCCCCACAGCCACCCCCACATCCCCACCTCCCTGACAGGTGCGTCTTCCCACAGGGGGCTGACTGCGACCGCGAGAAGCTCAGATCGACGGAGGCCGTAGTGTGAAATTTCCTCCTGGCTTTGCTGCAGTCGTCGTATCAGAGGAGCTCTCAGAGAGGGCCGTTTACTCCCTGCCGTTTACTCCCTGCCGTTTACTCCCTGCCGTTTACGTTCCCCGCTGTGGGTGCAACTTGCCAACACACCTAAACTCACAGCACCGATCTCAAACATTCTGAAACAAACCCACATGTGCAATTTACATATTTATATATATATCATACATATATAGTGTCCGTACATACTTTACTCTGCCATTCTATTTTATGCCTCAGAATCTATTAATTGTAAATATACTGTGCATCTGCTGGCGTGTTCCAAACTAAATCTCATTGGACTTACGTGACAATACAGCATCTAACTAAAGTCAGCTTTGTATATCAGTGCCATGTGTTTACGCTGCAAAGAGGTGGAAGCTAAGGCCGATTCCAAGAGCCCCTGAGTGACAGGGGCCCTGAAAACACTTGGAACATTATTGGATTAGTCTGGGTTGGGGGGGGCAATATGATGCATTTTAATGGGGCGGCCCTGTGTTCATGGCCCCTCCTCCTGATCCCAAATCCCATAAATCCATGATTTTGCTTCATTTGAAGTTTTCATTCCCAGCAACCACTGTGACGACTAACAGATATAACATACATTTCCTCTTCAGAAATACCACATCTGTCTTTTACAGTATCTTTGTAGCCTGGAACCCCAAATATATGAGTTCACCTGTAGGGTGGGACACTGACCAGGATTCGCGTAACAGCGCCACCTGCCTTCAGTCAGGTTCCTCTGCCAGCCGATGAGGTATGACCTCCAGCTCCAACAGGCTGACATTCTCAGGAACAAATTTCTATACACGTGACATATCGTTGCTAAACGTCAGAGACAACTTAGATGCCCACAAACACGTGTTCGTGTGTTTAAACTGGCTGGCCAGAGCATCCATATTGGCTCCAATCATGTTGGAGTTTGATGCAAAACAAAGATTGCAAAGAAAACAAAGATACAGTCAAGTGCCAGGTTCATAAAATCCAGATCACTGCCTTGGAATCCAAATGGCTATCGAGGAATTACATTTTTCCCTTATGTCAGCAATTTATGGTCTTTGTACAAAGGAGTACTTCCCCTTTTTTGTTCCACATTAATATGTGTGTGAGTGCATATATCATCTAGCCAATAATTATGTTACGACCTGAAAGTCTATCTGCCTATGTTAGCAAAAAGATTCTGTTAAAGCCATAGTCCCCTAGTCCCCTAGTCCCCAAGAGATGCTATTAAATAGCATCAAAAATGTCAAAAATGTTACAGTCTGTCAGTGAGCTGCTCTCCCTGAGGTGCCTGCGTTGTGTTTCATTGGTTAATGTCCGTTTTGGAGAAGGCTGTGTCTGCCCTAAGGCCTTCGCAGGCTTCATAAGCAGATTCAGCGTCTTGGGTGTGTATGTAGGGGGCCTCAGAGCCTGCAGTGGCTCTTGACGCTTAGCCGGCAGGCAAACCCCCAAGGGCAATCCCCAAGGAAATGCAAAAATCACCCATCATGCCAGCATTACCAACTGCAAATGCCTTGCACCATCTTTAAAAGGGTCACAGGGCATGACTTACGCCTCTAAAAAAACAAACCTAATAACTGGTTAGAAGATCTACAATTTAATCCAGTGGCTTCAACAGTGACACACGGTAGAACGAAGGCAAGCATCACTGTGCCCAGATGGAATTGACAAACCATTATTTGTTTTATAGGTTCATGGGTTGTTTTAATGCTATGCGACAAGACCACGAAAGATGCTTTTGGGTGTCAGAAAGATTGAAGGGGGTCTGTTAACATGGTTAAGGTCATCTCCATAAATGGGTAGCTCTCCTCTGACCTTGGAGTGAAGAGAAAGGATAGTTTCTGTAATGGCTGAAGGGAGATACAGTGGAAGGCTCTGGGGGGATTCAAGCTATCCCACAATTCTTAGCTCAGTAAAAGGCCATAAAGAAGAGTGATGATTACCTCTCCCTTAAAATCATACAGCCTACATTGATATTGCCATTGCAGCAGCAATACTGCACTTGAGGCGAATTGCAAAGTTCACCAGTTTCTGCTTTATTTATTCGGCCACCACGTTACCGACTTTTTATGGACTTTTAAAAGCAGAGACAGTCAGCAAGGTGACAGTTTGAAAAATGAAAAGCAACCAGAGGCAGCAATACTAAGAATCAAGGCTTACCTGGTTATGTGCTATTGAGTAAACAGCTGAGCACTTGGATTATTAAAACGAACACGGGGTTAAGCATTTAACTGACATCAGATGTTAAATTATGTGCTCCTTTGTTTGTCCTTGAAACTGAAATATTAATAATGGATATACAAATCCAGGTCCTCCTTCCATAATTCTGACTTATTTCACAGCATGCTCGCCTCTGGGGTTGTATACGGAGACGCTTAGCACCAAATGACTTCCCTGGAGGCTTGTGGATTCGCGCCGTGTTACAGATCACGCAGATTCCATAGCACATTCGTGCCGCACTAATCCCGAAGTCAAAACAAACCTCACTGCCAAAACAAATAAGAGGGAAAACCGTACTATAGTTATAATTGTCACTTGCATTAACCAAGAAGAAGGCTTGCAGGCCAGCTTGTAATTTGTAACGTTACAATCCTCTGGAGCTTATTCCTCATCGAGTGCTGAATGGGGGCATACTTCAGCTTCACTTCAAGACATAACGATTATTGGCCTTATCTAGTGTCACCATCCACTAATCTCTAAGGTACTATGTTTAAGAGGAGCTGCAGTTTGATCCAAACAAATACAGGAAGAAGTTGCATTCATTTGTACTTAAGATTCAGTTGAGAGTTTGATTATTTAACCGCAGGTGGTGAGACTTGAGTCCCTTAACTCTAATTACTCCCGGGACGGTTTGATGCTGCCTTCACAAAAAAAAATGTATGTTGCTTTGGATAAAAGTGTCTGTAAGTCTGTAAATATATCCTTCATGCGAAGAACCTGCAAGCACTGTGGCATAAGGGATGCCAAAAGGGAGGGGGCAGCTTAACATTTGCAACATAATTGGATTAGTCTGGGTTGGGGGCCCAATATGATATGCTTTATGGGGCCCAAAATCTCTAGCGCTGCCAATGTGTGGAATACTGACTCCCCCCTAGGTATAGTGGGAACCATTGCCCTGTATGTTCTCCTGTAATCCTCTCTGATTCACAGTGTAACTCCTGAAATCCACCAGCAACCCATCTCCTTCCCCGTCGTTTCTGGAAAGGCCCACAGGGCGGCTGTTCTGCTCCACACTAGCACTTTAGCTTGAGAACCTTCAGCCAGAGGATTCCTGAGTCTCTTCTAGAGCAGCGTTTCCCAAGCTGCTCCTTGGCGACCAACAGTCGGTCCACAATCTTGCAAAAACATGGACTGTCTGGAGGTCCCCGAGGACCTACTGCCCATTCATGACACTGTGAACATCTGGCCCATCTCCTCAGTCACAGAACATCTTTCCAGATGGGGATCTTCAGCAAAGTACTTGGTTGGCCGCCCATGTTCCCAGCATGCATCAGTGCCTTCAGTCCAGGGAGTATCTGGTCCGGACGAGGTGTTGGCCTGAGACGTGTCACACGGTGAGTAAGAAGACCAAAGCACATTTGGGGTGGGGGTGAGTATTATCTCTCAGGGGAAAATGGATTTCATTGGTTTGCAGGATAAGTTATTTTTGGCACCCATTTTTCTGAGCGACACGACTCATTTAAGGCAACTCATTAGATCCAGTTCAAGGGTGTCCTTCATGAGACAGGTGACAACATCAGTGGGTCATTTTCACAGAGCAACAGCAGCCATTCATTATAATAATAATAATAATAATAATAGTAATAATAATAATAATAATAATAATAATAATAATAATTATTATTATTATTATTATTATTGATGTTTTTCCAGCACAAGTACAAAAAGAAAACTAAAAGAATAAATATGATATGAGCTCTTTAATAAAAAATTTAAAAATGCATTAAAAATTACGAAATTACTATTACAGTTTTTTCCAATAATTTTAACGTTTAGATAATCTGTTGAAAACAGTTAACTTTCAGGTCAAAACCTAATGAAATTTAGAGCACTGCAAACTGAAATATGCTGCATTTTGACAGACAAAGGACACTAT
>JAOYFF010000015.1:984726-1001441 GCA_025773925.1 Cryptomyrus ogoouensis | reverse complement strand
TCCCTCAGAAACCCCTCCACCGCCCCCCCCCCCCTGCCCCCCCACCAGGCTGAAAGATACCAAGGGCTCTTGGCGAGCAGGGAGACGGAGTGGCCGTGTTTATTGGCCGGCCCGCTTCTGGAGAGCTGCCAATTGTGCGTGTCTGTCTCTCGCCCGTTGGAGGGTGGCCCGTGGGACTGGTCAGCGCCGCCGAGAGCCACGCCCCATGGGCCCTGGTACCGTTAGTCATACAGAACCGCCTGCAGGACATATGCTGTGCAAACTCAGTGACTCAAAATAGCCAACGCAGTGTAACTTATCCAGCTATGGCGGAACACAGGCAGCATCACATCATGTCACATTCCGATGTTCAGTAACACCACTTTGAACAACCTACCTTTCATATGAAATCATTAGCAGAATAGCAGCCATGTTTGCTTCCATAGTCCAATTCCTTCAAGAGTGGAACCGATTGTGGCGCCCGTGTGGTTTGTTTTAGGTGTGTCATGTTACTGTCCATCCCAGCCTTTCTCTGTGGAGTATTGGCAGTACTGGCAAGTCTGCTTTTCACGCTAAGTTCATGCTAGAAATGTGCTTTGATCATGCTAGGATCATGGTAGGATCACGCTAGGTTCATGCTAGAAATGTGCTTAGATCACACTAGGATCATGCTAGGATCATACTAGACATGTGTTTACATCACACTAGGATCATGCTCGGATCAAGTTAGGCTCGCACTAGGATGTTGCTTGGTACACGCTATGATCATGTAATGTTCACATTACATTCATGCTAGAATCTTGCTAGGTTCACAGACATCTTGCTAGGTGCACCTGGTATTTTCGACCTCAATTTAACCAAGGCCTCCCACCTGCTCAAGTTCCCCTTCCATACGAAACAACACCCCCCCCCCCCCCCCCCCCCCCAACAGTCCTGTAAGGAAGACAAAAACCCAGGAACCGTGGCCAGATCACTGCCATAAAGTATAATCACATATTCATAGATTTTAAGGCATAAAAAGTAATAATTTATTGCACTATTTGCCAGAAGACTTATTTGCACCTCATATTTAAATAGCGATCTTTCAAAGATAATTCCAGCAGCTTGGTATCGCCATGCCTTTTATCTCAGATGTTGGCCAGGCTAGCAGACAGCCATTAGCCATAGAGAGATCGTTAAATCTTGAGACAAAGTCCGGAATTCAGCATAAATGGTACAGACCACTATTAACTTCATGAATTTTAAAGAAACTTTAATAACACCATGATAATCATTCGGAATGCACGCCATTTTGTATGACAGCTATTAAATTACGGCCTCGTAGAAACATTTAAATAATTACTGCGCTGAATTACGTCACATGTGTGTCTTCAGTAGTTTCGAACTTTAATAAAATAAATAAATAAATTCATAAGCTTGCATTAACACAAACATGTGGCTGTCATATTTAACCTTCTGCTTATGTAGTTTTGTATGGAAAACAAATCATGTTCAGGCTGAAGATTTTAGGATTTTAATTTTTGTTTATTGAAAGATTTAAAAGAATTAATGCCAAATGGTCAGTGGCTGGACTGTGTGTCTTTGTCTAGTTTTTTTCCACCCCAGCCGACTCATAACTAATCTAACTAGTCTAACTAGTACTTAGCTAAATAATGGTACTTTTTAAAACCCATCTATTCCTCTAACATAATGCAATGAAATATTTATCCACCTTGGTGACACACCCTCAGGCAATCTCATTTCTCCACATCTGTAGGTAATTATGCCAACGTACATAATTATACATATTTATTATAGTTCTTCTGAACATGGGAAAAGCACAACCTACAGCTGCAATCTTCAGATTCACTTTCCTGGTAATTTGGAAATCATTTTGAAAACTGCACTAAAAGCCCTGAAATGATGACAGAATGAATGAGTGGAACTATAAGGGATTTGGAACCTTCTGGAACTACCGTAATAAGGTTGAGATCTTTCCACCATCTTACAAACCTCTTCTCCAGGTAAAAACTGTATGAAAGTATGAGATACATCACCATGTTGTGCCCTAACTGCACTGTCCACGTTAAATTAAGTATCGTTGTGCCTTAAACCACAGAAGTTCTTCACTCTAATTCTGTCTTGCAATAATTGCACCCATTTACTAAAAAAAGTGTGTTCAATCCATGAATGAGCTCATTACATTGCAGCAATATTCACAGAGAGGTTTGGTTTCTGTACTAATTAAATATCCCATGTTACAAGCAATAAATTTGCACTGTAACGGGACACCACCCCCCCCCAAGCAAAAATGTATGCAGTGTGCCCAATTAATATCTCGGTAACTTACAGGTGCACCCAAAATATTTCACCCTTTAAACGTTCTGCCTTTAATTTTATGCCAGTAGTGTGGTGCAATATGTAAATAGACACATATTATTACCATGCTAATGGCCGTTTTGGGGCTAGCATGATTCTACAGCCACAGATGTACTGTACTGTACAGAAATGCAAACATCGGTCTGGCTTTGAAGGCCAGAGTTGAAAGCCATTGTTTATTGGGATCACAGCTAATAAATATTGCCACTTACTGCAGATATTTTTTACTACTGGAAATATTATTAATATTGCAAAATGCATCACTCTCTGCTTATACACATAAGAATAACATAAATATTGCTGATTACCACTTCCAGCACGCAGCCATATGAAGTCACGATGCTCATGATCAGGTGTGATTAAACCTCTATCTACTTCAAAATAATGTGGAAAATGATAGTATCTGAAATAAACTGACATTTTTTTTAAGTATTTAATAACTGTGATGAGTCGGCGCCCCATCCTGGGTTGTTCCCTGCCTTGCGCCCGTTTAGGAGTTAGGATCCAGGCCTTTACGGCCCTGCATAGGACAAACAAGTACAGAAAGTGAATGAATGAGAAAATGAATTTTTCTTGAATGGTGTGAATCATTGTCTGTAATGTTCTTCTTATGTGCTAAGTAATGCATAGCTAACAGAAGTTTTTTTCTCTCTCTTTTCATTCTGATTACAGCAATAAAGCCAGATTCTGCAAAGGAAACTGCCCTGTGCTATTTAATCCTTGCAGTAGATACGATGCCCGAATCCCCTCTAAAGGTTACCTCTGGCCTGGCCAGTTGCTATGGAAGTTTGAATCTCATTATGAGGTGAACTGTATCTGAGGAATCTCTCTCTCTCTCTCTCTCTCTCTCTCCATGAGACCCCCACAGCAGTGAAGGCCCAGCAGTCCTCCCTTGGCCATGGCAGAGATTTCATCTCCAGTAATCCCAGCGAGTGCAGCATGACCCAATAAATCCTCCGTCAAGGAGGCATGCGGAGGAATTGTCAATTTTCTACGATTTCTACGATTTCACAGAGCAAATGGCCGAGCAGCTGGCTAAGGATTTATCTCGTGATCCCTTAAATGACATTTTAAACATGTTTACGCGTCAGCATTACAATTTACGGTTATACACGTGGATGCCTGCTCCAGCTACTTGTCTTCTGCATGGTTAAAAATAAGACTATTTATAGTGCATCTAAAACACATTTTTTTGAGGTCTGTATAAACTAAGCTGACTCATGTTGTAAGAGCTGGTTCTGAAACATACAGCTCTGGTTATGTGAACTAAATGTTAAAAAGTATCTCTAACATATCGATAAGAAGAAAATGTGTATCTGGGAGGGATTTGGCAAATCCATCCTGGCATGCCGTCCTGGAGCTTTTGTTGAAGTCTTGCAGAAGTGGAGAAAATGAAAACCAATACCGTCTGCTAGCTTATGCAGCGGTCACTGTCATCTGGAAACAGGGCCAGCGATGTGGGACTGACGTAGACCAAATGAAGAGCTGTCAGTCACAGCTGTCTCCGTCACACATGTGTACACCAGAGGATGGACTCTCACTGAGGCAATTACTGCATGTGAAGGACAGGTGGGGGCATCAGCATTAGCCTTTTGATGGTAGCGGTGGGGGGGGGGTGGGGATGGAGGGGTGGTAAGCGCTCAATTAAAACCAGAAAACACATGGTTCCCCTGCACATTAGGATAACATGAGTGTGCACCCGCTGTCTCATCAACTCCTGTGCCTGCTAAAGACTGCAGAAAGACATTCGATTAACCAAGACTCCAGAGGGATGAGGAGCTCTATATGCCCTTTGATTTCCTTAATAGATTTTTCTAGAAACAAGCTAAGACAGACTGTAGGTTTATTTTGTACTGATTAGGAAAAAAAAATAAAAATCCCAAACTGTAGGAGGAACTCAACACAACATGGAGAGAACATGCAAACTCCACACACAGCCAAACACCCATCATCCGCCTGGGGGGGGGAGGGGGGGGGACCCCCCACCCCAACACACTGCCCAGTCAGGCAGCCACAATCACACCTGAACAGAAATTTGACAGAAATGTCGAATGCTTGTTCGGTTGCTTTATAATGGACCGACAGCAAAGTGATTTTATATCCTATGTCGTTGCTCGTCATTCACATGAATATATGTACAATGCGCCAATGACCCAAGAAGGAACAAAACAAAAGCAGGCACTTAAATACACCACTAACAGGACATGACACTGGACAGGTGAAAAACACATATCAATTAACCAATCAGCAAGGCACAAGACAACAAGAAAAAGGTGGAATGCACTACAATCAACAAGCACAGGAGACGGGATAACATAGAGGCTCAAAACACTAGGAACATAAATACAAGAGCAGGGAGCAAACACAAGGAACTGTAACTGGAAAAATATAACTTCTTAACCAGGAGACCATCAAATAACAAATGTTAAACAAAAATAACTTATAGAACCCACAAGAAAAAGAGGAGTGAGAATGGTGGCTAACCACCCTATTAAGCAACGTGGTGGTGCAGAGAGCAGGCAAACACACTAGGGACTAAGGGGCTACAAGACAGAGGGAACAGGATGGACAATGACACCTGCTGGCCAAGCGGAGAAGTGACGTGAAGGGCAGAGACAGACGAGCACTGATCCTGACAGTTATGCACAAACCACCCACCAAACAACAATCTAACTGTTATTAGATAACAAAAGACCTTTTTGGGTTAGCTGCTTCGCCTCTTCCATTGTTCACTTATTGTTTGCTCCTGAATGTGATTCATTTAGCAAATGAGCAGTCAGGTGTATCAGGGTTGAGTCAGCCAATAGGTCAGCACCAGATTACCGTCAGCCAATCAAGAATCAGGAAGAATTCAAAGGCAGGCTCCTTTAATTAAAGCATTTCACAGCAACAGAGATATTCACCAGATCAAAAATAACACCATAAATCTTGTATTCTCTGGAACCGAGAGCAGGTGATATGATACAGCAGACATAACACCACGAGATTTTATCTAGTAAGACAAATTCTTCTCCAGTTGTTATATTTTACATACTTTCTTTGTATGATTTGTCATATAATATGATCGACACCTGGACAAGCAGATCTAAGTCGAATGCACCAAAGGATTAGTAGATTAGTTATATCACAAATGACCTAAATCAAATGACTTATTTTCAGACACCAAATCTGACATTGTACCCTTTTTAAGTCACCTGCTGTCATCGTATCATCATTAATGCAGGTCCTGCAAACCCAGATGCTGACTGAGCCTCATGCAGGTTCAGCCCAGGGATTAGCTACACCCTCCCACCTCAGGAACGTGAGATTCGCAGCAGCTCCGACTACAAACGTTCCATTCATCTTCCACCACCTGCTCTTTTAGGTGTGTTCCACTGCATCACCCAGCAATTAGCCGCTTAGCACTCTGAAGGGGGTGTTATTACCAGAGTAAACGCAGAAACACCCAAGCTGTCTTGGAAGGACCTCCGCAGTCACATGGTACACTTTGGATCTGGGACCCCCATCGCAAGTGAGGGAATTACTTTACCCCGAAGCTCTTTGAGAAGCTCTAGGGACTCCCCTCACCCAACCCAAAATGCCTGCCCGCCCCCCAGGCTCTAAAGCACAGGATCATGTTACCTCATTTGGTTACTGTGTAGAAAAAGCCACATCTGGTGACCTGTTAGTGAAACACACTGAATTCTTAATGAGGCGATCACCATTAGGTCTGCTTTGCAGCACTGGGCCAAGAGGCACCAACCCAGCAAAGTGCATCCTTACACCAGTAATTTCATGTCTCAGCTGACATGTGGCGCATTCTGGTGGACAAGAACGTGCATGGAGAGTGAAGATAATGGGCTGTGACGCTGATACGGCAGTGGGCATAGATGGGCATGGACTTCCCATGTCTCCGAGCTGTGCAGGTTATCCAAGCGGGCATTCTTGAGGACACCTCAGAGACTGGACATGTCTTGGCATACTATGGCGCTGTGCCGTAGCTCACGGGGGCAGGAATGCGCGTAACTGCAAAGCTTGAAGCTCAGCCTGATGCCAACCCCCACGCTCAAACCCGACGTCGGCTTTACCATGACAGACGACATCGTTCCCTCTGCTGTTTCTTCTTCAGTCCTATTTGTTTTACTTGCCCAAGCCGGTTTGCAAACTCTGACAGAAGCCGTGGTGAGAAAATGGGAGCAGGGGAAAAAACAGAACATTTATCTGAGGGATGTGACTCAAGGAGCGATGACTTCTGAGGCACTGGAACTCATCTTACGATTCCCCCGTTGCCGGGGAAACGGCGGAGAGAGGCCACCCCTGCCTGTCTGCCGGGAAACGTGGGCAGCATTCCCTGTCCTGTCGCTACGTCTTGCCGGCCCGGTTGCCCTGGTGCTGGAGGACCCCGCGGTCCATACACGCCCGTGTACTGCCAGGTCTCGCTCGGCAGCATGTCAGATGACAGCCCGTCCCACCCGCTAGACCCAGAGTCCAGCTGGACAACAAAACCTTTGTGTTAGACTCCAGTCTCCACAGAAGGGGACTTCCCTGGGGAGGTACCCCCCAGTGAACCTCAAATGACCAGAATGGAGCTCAGCTGTTAAGTCATGCTCAGTCCTTAGCAAATATCACAAAGCGTCGGGCTGATGTAAAATCACCACGCAGAGGGATAGGAGACAAGGAGGAGGGTTTTTCACTGCCATGGGTTTCCTAAAGAAAGCCTTAAACATGCGAATATCTATTATTGGTACCATCTGTCTTGTTTTCTGGAGTATTGATCTCTGAATTAAAGTGAAAAAACGACTAAATCTGAGCGGTGAGATGATGCCGCCTGTGAAGATTCCAGGAGGCCCTGTTAGGGAGGACCCACACCGACTCGCTCACGTGTGCAGTAAGTGCAGCTTGTTATCTGTGACCGGTGGAGACGTTAATCTGCTGCGAGGCGCGGATCCATCACCAGCCGGGTCTTTAACGCGACAGGAGAACACCGGAGCGGATCCGCACTATCGCCGGTGCACGCCAAATGCTCGTTTTCCTAGCCGTGCCACTTCTGGCAAGTCACACTGGCATTGTTATAGCGGGGAGAAGACAGATATCTCCCTTACATTGTTCCCTGTGATCTCGTTAGCCATATTTGATTGCTTTGGCTTTTCTCTCTTTTCAGACGGTTTTATCGAGTGCTGGCCTCATTCTTCTCCCCTGAGGATACCTGAGACGGCGAACAATTCGCACAGTAACGAGACAGAAAGGGTGACTGGGGCAGAACCACGGGCTCCACCCCCCCGGCTCCTATCTCAGGAGGGCTCCAGACGGCCGGTGCTGATGTCAGGAATCGCCTGCCGCCACCAGGAGCATAAAACAAACAGCCTCCCCTTCTCTACGCTCTGGACCGGCCATCCTGCTGGTTCCTGCTCAGCTGGAACCGCCTCCACGGCTGGGAGGTGTGGAAAACAGCCCTGATATAGTCACATGTCTTCAGTAATACACCTGCCACCCCCGAATGCCCCCACCCAGCCACCTACCTCTGGAGCACTACTGACAGGAGAGAAACACCGAATAGGGCCTGCAGACGCAGCGAGGAGAAATCCACCCGCTTCCCCCCCTCAATAAGAAAAGCACAACATTCACAGCTCTGCTTCACACGCCCCCCAAGCCCTGAAATACCCGCGCAGTACAGATATTTTCATCTCCTCCAGTTTTTTTCACATTGAAACTGAACGCCCCTATGGATTAGTGCATTTATTTTATTTCCGCCTATTACATTAAAAACATTACATTTTATTTAACCAACACTTTTACCCAAAGTGGTATATATTTTTCCTTTTTTTCTGAGAAAGCGGTGTCAGATGGTCCCTAGAACAATTGGGAGTTAAGGACCTTGTTCAGGCGCCCAGTGGTGACATCACTCTGCTGACCCCTTATTTGAACCAGCAACCTTCTGATGACAACCAGAGTATTTGACACACTGAGCCTCATTCTACATTTAAGATACTGGTTGTCATTGCATCATCGTACCCAGATTATTACTAATCATGCATGTATAGCCCAGGGCTTAGTTACGTCCTACCAGCTGAACAAGGTGGGATTTGCGACAATTTAGATACTGTAATCACAGTACAGTTACTCTGGATCGCTGTTTATTGTAGACAACAAGAAAGACAGTCAAAAACAAATGAGCTTATAATAGCATTGTAAACAGACATGAAAGCACCTGATGAAGTTTAAGTGGAATTTAAGTTAATGTGCACAAAGCAGAGGGTAATGGAAGGAGAGTCACCAAAACAATGCAGGAGAAAAGGCATCTCTGGGGGTTAAAGGTTAACTACCGACCACACTCTTCGGGGACATGCTGACCACGTAGAATTACAAAGAAAGATCTGTCTGCTTGCCTCTGTGAGAAGAAGCTGGTGATGCTTTTAGGGCTATTAATGCATCCGACAGTTTAATGCAGGAGGTTTACAGATGTAATTATGCCAATAATTCAGCTGTTCACATTGAACCGTCTCAGCAGAGATTTCAGCAACATATCGTGAAAAACTCAGATGGTGTCCAAAAAAAAGTATCTAGCCCATCATCACCACCAACGGCATCAGAGGGGCATGGATACCCTGGCAGATTCGGGGGGGGGGGGGGGGGGGAGCATTTGACAGGGGACCTTGAATATGTCAAATTTGGTGGGGGGCCCCAATGTGACATTTTATCAGAGGATGCAGAATTTTCAGGTACTCCCCTGATCACAATTATGTACGTATGTAAACAGCTTTATTACCATGTTATAACTTCCCAGATCCCCATGATTACTTTAAAACGAACATTAAATATGTCAGACACTTAGAGGCTTAAAAAAAACTGCCGGGATAAGGAGGAACATCCTGTAGGGCAGAGAGAGATCTATCACCGATAAGATGCTTCCCTTCCAAAGAAATCAGTGCCTCTTTTATCCTGCCCCGGGCAGCCGGGTCCGGGGTGATGGAGGAGAGCAGCGCTGTCCCTTTAAACGGCAGACGGACAAACGCGGTGACAGGTCAGGGCTCCCGTCGCCGCGTTAATTTATCTTCACTATGCAAATGAGCCGCATTCTAATGAGCGCGATAAAAGTGGCCGATCAATCTGCTAATGGCCTTCTGCGCTTTTTATTCATTAGGACGGTTTCAGCCTGAAAACAAAGACAAGCTATATCTCACTCTGACAATTAAGCGCTGGATGGGAGGGGAAATGAAGGGAAAAGAGGAAAGAAAAAAACGGTGAATGGCTTTTTAGGACACGGTCGGGCTTTTTCGTTTCGTTCGCGGGGGTTTTGATTTTGATTAAGATGAAAAAAAAACCGGTGAGATGCGGCGTTTGTCTGCTCTGCCTCCGCACGCGTCCGGAACGCTTGTATCGGGCACGTTTGCCTGTTTTCGCTCCCATCTGCTACTTATGTAAATGAGGCGCCGGGGAAACGGAGGAGGAGCGAGTTCAAGGCCAAAGCCGCAGCCGCGGTGGCGGAGCGCAATCTGCCCGCTGCGCTCCGCGCATACTGATCGGGGCCGCGGAGGTACCCCCCAGTCGTTCGATAGCTGATCCCGACCCCCTACTCCCATTTTTTCCTTTCAGGAATCTGTCAGAAGAACAGAAGCTATGAGGTGCTGGCTGTAAATGAACGGTTTTGCCATCACCCAAGCTGCCCTTAAAGGCCCCAGTTAGTGGGGGTGGAGAAGAGGGGGGGGGCTAAGGTCTTACTGCTTTTTCCTCTGACACGCCGCCCTGCTGGCCAAGTCTGGAATGACAGTTGTGTAATTTCAGGTGTATGGGGACTTCTGCTCTGGGGAGGGGGCGGGGGCTGTGCAGAAATGTGAGGCGACTCCAGTGACCTGTTGGTGTTGTGATTGAGGTGTCAGTAGCTTCTGATACAGCGCTGTAAAATCCCCCTTTCAATGCAGCTGTCCTTCATGCAGACACTTAAACTTAACCTTGCAGTAAGTCACAGTGGAAATCAAGTACTGACCACCTCCTGTGGAGTTCGTATTCTCTGCAAAAAAATTCGGAAACCCAGGCACGGACTCATGGAATAAGTGTGCAGACTGCATTATTTAGCTTATTTCATTATTAAAAACACACAGGTGTTGGTTTGAACGGATGCAGCTGTGATGTCTGCGAGTAGCATTAGTAAGACGTACTGGTGATGAAATTCAATAAAGGCATTCTGCATTTTTTTAGGCTTTTATCAGGGATTGACTGATGTTGCATGAGTCCCTTTTCACCCTCCACGTGAGACTGAATTACAGTAGAGGCTGAATACAGTGTCAAATTACCCCGGTGTTACCTGTCTGGACCCCTGATGGAGAGCATTAGTGTTTTTTGGCCTGTGGTCGGATCACCGGGTCCCAGAAACGGCAGCCAGGAGGTCGCCCTGTGAGGGGAGCAGCACCTCATATCCCCACGGCCTCAGCGTAGGTTATTAAACGGAGGGGAAATAGATTTACTTCCCGCTGAACCCTTTTTGTTCTGACATGAAGCGTAATGGCCTTTCAGGACAGCAAGGATGTGAGAATAGGTGGTAACGCCATGACTCACTGTAATAGAGAAATCCGTCTGTGGGGCAGCGAATGAGCCAGCGCTTCTCAGGGCTGCACCTCCCTCGCTTTTATCTCGGCTTAATGACTTAAGCAGGAGACGTATTTATTTGTGTGAGGATGTGTGTGTGTGTCCGTGGGCCTTTTCTGTCTCACGTTTCCGCAGAACTCGCAAACACTCCGCTTTCATCAGCTAAATCCGTTTCTCTCCCGTTTACCGCGCCCAATAACCAGGAATAGGCGGAAATGTCACGGCTCTGCCGCTATTTATTGCGTGCTAAACGCGCCACTGCTGTGGTGTGTGTGCCGGACCGGGGGTTCAGGAACAGTTCATGCAATCTGGCCTGGAGGATTATCTGGCCTCGTAAATCTCACGGACGACAGAGATCAAACAGGCTGTGGCAACAGCTTCTTCATCTGTCCCCTGCAAGATTGAAAATGTTTACATTTCTTATTAAACTTTTCTCCAACCCTCATTAGTGCACTCTCACAACCTTGTGAGAGTCGAATAAAGAATCGTATATGTGATCCGGAATTCAATACGCTGTCCAAAATCCCATATTGAAAACATGCAAAAGTCACATGCAAATTCCTCAGGATCAGTAAAGTATCTATCTATCTATCTATCTGTCTATCTATCTATCTGTCTGTCTGTCCATCCGTCCGTCCGTCCGTCCGTCCGTCTGTTTGGTACAATGTTTCTGAATCCAATCCTAAGACACCCACAGACAGCCCATACCAGGTATTCTTTGATCTTGAGTGTTTAATTGTTGGGTTTTTTTTTTGGTAGCTGGGAGGGAGCAAAAACCTGGACTGGTCCCCGAGGATCGGGTTGAGAAACATTGATCCGGTTCATCGCTTAAACTTTGTCATAAGTGAAACTAATAAGTGAAAACATTTTGTAAAAGATACGGTTTGAAATACAGGGGTAACAATGAGTCTAACCAGACATACGGAGGTGTTTTATAGATCGTTTTTGACAGTGAGTCACATTTCCCTATATGAGAAGTAGCAGAATTTTAGTCCAACATCGAATTCAGGTTGATTTTCCCTTGCGGGCAGCATTCTGACAAGGACAATCTGGCCACCGAATCATCTACATCTTTCAGTCGTGCAGATTTCGTGCGTTGTGAACTGAGCTTCAGCTATGGGACCACTGGGCCAGAGGGGGTCTGATTATTCCCGGGGAAAAGAGAGCGGATGTGGGGACAGTCGTATGCGGCAGGCGTGGGATTTATTAGGAATAATGTAAGTGTAGCTTTTGTGTGTGTGTGTGTGTGTGTGTATGTGTGTTTTTTTTAACTAGCCAGAATACCAGCTCCAAGGTCAATGTATTCAAAGCCACTCATGCATACGGCCCAGTCTGTAAAATCCCTGGGAAATAAGATGGACTCTAGAGGGAGCAGCCAAATCTGGATTACCTCAAAAAGCAAAAACATCAACAGGTACTGTCCCTCAGTTTCACAATGTGGGCATTAAGCGAAATCCCCTTGGAATAAGGGCTGCCAGCTAAGAAAATGATTTCAATAAAAAAAGGACCAGAATCCGTAAGGCTATTCAACAGTGCGTCCAACACTCACCCTGTAGAATTGCACACAATGCATTTAAGCTGTATCGTGCTCTGAAACGCAGCGCATTTAAGCGATGCATAAAACGCCCGTCTCCACACAAACATGCAACATGTGCGCTCCATTCAGCGCATCCTAATTCCAGCTGAAGCCGTTGTAATCCGTTCCGAAATACTGCTTTTGAGTTTTGCGAGACCCGTATACAACATGTTTACAAATGCTTGCCACAAGAATTAGGCATAATTATGCATCGTACATCTTTCAAATGGAACGTTCTTCATTCTGCAGTGAGATCAGAATGTTGATACTGATTAAGCTTTATTATGTTGCATTTTTAGTGATGGCATTGTCATACACCATTGCACCATTGGTTAAATGTTTGATATTAAATCGGTCATTGAATTTCTGTAACAAGGCACCAGTGTGTACGACGCTCTCTGGTTTTCTCAGGTTATGAATCTCCTGGAAGTTTATAAACATGCTACAACCTTCTTCTTCCTGACGGGGAGACGCTGACTCCCCCCAAATGGGCTGATTATCAGGTGTATTTGCTCACCAGCAAATTAGCACCGTTTCTCGGGGCTAAAATCACTTCTTTTGCACACGACTACGGTTCTTTCGAAACATATGACTTGACTAATTACCTCCGATATGATTCTGATGGGCATCGGCCCAAGAAAATTAAGATGTTTCTGTGCTAATTAAAACAGGTAATGAGGCCTGGAAACAATTACGAGGCCTCTTCCCTTTCCTGTTCGGAGTACGCAGGCTAATCACGCAGTGTGGTGCGGTCTGGGTGCCGGCATTTTTCCAGTCACGTCCCGCACAGCGAGTGTTCAGAGGCTCTTGGCCCTGAGTATCTGAATCAGCTGAGGGTTGCTTTTCACTGGGCCTTTATTTTGCCATTGTCTGGTCTTTGTTCCTGGCAGAAATGGCATTCTTTATTTCCCTTCTTGGCTTTCAAAGATCATCAATCAACTGTAATGGAGGTTTTTTTGGCATAAATTAGTTGGGCTCTCAAAATTTATATTCGTCATAAATCCGAGCTATGTGCCCTGCGATGGTCTGGCATCCCATCCAGGGTGCGCGCCAGCCCAGTGTCTCGCGTTGCCTGGGGTAGGCTCCAGGTCCCCCCGGCAAACCCCGTCCAGGATAAATGGCTGGAAGATGGATGGATGTATAAATTCAAGCCGAAATCCTAAAGAAAAGTGCAAACAGACCAAGGCAGTTGGAACCTTAATGATCATTCTAAATTAAAACCTGAGGTGAGACAGTGGATGAACTCAGATTTATGGTGTAAATCTGTGTGTGGTTTAATTGTAAAGTCAAGCGATGGCAAAATGAAACAAATATCGATTCACTCGGAAGGTAGTACTGAGAGGAATGTATGTCATTAAAATTCAAAATGATGTGTACATGCATATTTTATACATATCTTTATACTATTTTGTGTCGCCATGGCAATTATCACCAGTCCTATGCTCACAGAACCTTCAATAAATAAAACCAGAATGCTAGGTGTCTCCTAGATGATCGAGTACAGTTAGCTGGGCAAAGAGAAAGAGAGGAAGCGAGAAAGAGAGGAAGAGAGGAAGAAAAAGTGTTCCTTGGTTTAGCCTGGTCTGGCTCTCAATGCTCACGTCCTGTCTGTGTGGAGTTCGCACGCTCTCCCTGTGTTCGGTCCCGGGTCCTGTCTGTGTGGAGTTCGCAGGCTCTCCCTGTGTTCGGTCCCGGGTCCTGTCTGTGTGGAGTTGACACGCTCTCCCTGTGTTCGGTCCCGGGTCCTGTCTGTGTGGAGTTGGCAGGCTCTCCCTGTGTTCGGTCCCGGGTCCTGTCTGTGTGGAGTTGGCACGCTCTCCCTGTGTTTGGTCCCGGGTCCTGTCTGTGTGGAGTTCACAGGCTCTCCCTGTGTTCGGTCCCGGGTCCTGTCTGTGTGGAGTTCACAGGCTCTCCCTGTGTTCGGTCCCGGGTCCTGTCTGTGTGGAGTTGGCACGCTCTCCCTGTGTTTGGTCCCGGGTCCTGTCTGTGTGGAGTTCACAGGCTCTCCCTGTGTTCGGTCCCGGGTCCTGTCTGTGTGGAGTTCACAGGCTCTCCCTGTGTTAGGTCCCGGGTCCTGTCTGTGTGGAGTTCACAGGCTCTCCCTGTGTTCGGTCCCGGGTCCTGTCTGTGTGGAGTTCGCACACTCTCCCTGTGTTCGGTCCCGGGTCCTGTCTGTGTGGAGTTCACAGGCTCTCCCCATGTTCACGTGGGTGTTTGCTGGGGGCTCCGGTTTCCTCCCAAGCGTGCAGGACAGGTTGATTGGTTAGTCTAAATTGGCCCTGTAGTTGTATGAGCGTGCGCCCTGCGGTTGTGCTGGCGACTGCCCAGGATTGGTTCCCACCTGTTCCCCCCCCAACTCCAGTTGGTATTAAGCGTTTTCAGAAAATGGATGGATGGATGGATGGATGGATGGATGGCTCTCCATGCGCACAGACAGCATACACACTGCTCTGCGTATAGGCCTGTAAACTAGGGCTAGAAAACAGCTAATGCTATTAAAAATAGAGGGTTTTCTAGTCTAGACTCCTGTACCAATTTGCACGATCTTCCCCAACCAATCAGATGCTTATTTGTGTCTTTCAATCTCTGTCTTAATGTTATGTCTTACAATGACAGACAGATAGACATCATATATTATGATGATTTGTCTTAGCATTTATATTCTATTTATTAGTTGTATTTTATTGCACTTCAACCAACGAGAATGATATTTCAGCCCAGAGTATGACTCCACACATCATATATCTGAAGCTGACAATGAAGGATACCTTGACTGGGATGGCATTACTCAACATTTTGTTAGTTGAGGTTAGCTTAAATTATCACAAAACTGAGATATGATACAAACTGCATTTGTCCAGATCAAAAAATGAGTACAGTTTATACTCACCCTAGATTCCTCCATAACAGCCTTCATATTTATGAAGCAGGCCTTCCTTGTTTGCCATACCCAGTGGTGTGCCATGCTACCACATGCTTGGGACTGAATTTTCATCCATTGATTCTTTTGTTCAGCAAGTCTACAAACAGCATGTAAACCGTGCAGAGAAGCTTCAGAATTCAAAGAAGGTTGAGCCTTTCACCTCATATATTTCCAAATAAACAATGTGTGTATGAACAATACACCTCACTACCTGGCAAACACACTCCAGACTGTGAACTTACTCCCTGTAGCCACTGGCATCACAGACATGCTATTCCTGCACTCGCAGGTTTTGTTAACTATCATAAGATCTGCTTATCAAGACGATATTGATATTCTTTGTAATGTAATGTAATGTAAATACTCATCCTAAAATACAAGCTGATTAAATTATTTAAAATTTTTACCTCTCTGGCTACAAACCCCTGGATAAGCAAATTGGAATGGTGATTTAATATTGACGTATTACCTGTACAGAGTTTGCCTCCCGTATCTGCAGTGGAGGATGGTCGCCGTGGCAATGGTACCATGACCCAGGCAACTCCAGGCCGAAGGAAATTCTGCAGCACATGCAAACATGAAAATCTGACAATTTCCAAAAATACAACATAACACAGGACACAATAATACCCATTAAACTCAATATTACTGGATTTTGCATTAAGACATACATAATATGTAACACCCTGCAGAAGTATTCAATCAAATACAGTCATTTTGTAGGTTGTGTAGGTTTTAAGTTTTAATCCTTCACACTTTCCATTAAAAAATGGTGTTTGTCATATAAACACTAAATACGTCACAAATAAACAAAATAACAAAAAGAAGAGGAAAGGGAGGAGATTATTATAAGAATTATTATAAGAATGGATGCGTATGCATTAAATCCCTACAATCAGGTAGCTTAGATACTACACAGGTAGGAATGTGGTACCTGTTGGAGACAAAATTAACTTAATATTGGCCTCCACCAAGTGAACAGCACAGTTACTTGATTTGCACTGAGGGCTGTGGAAGGGATCTGAGGGCTGTGGACGTGATCTGAGGGCTGTGGACGTGATCTGAGGGCTGTGGACAGGATCTGAGGGCTGTGGACGTGATCTGAGGGCTGTGGACGGGCTCTGAGGGCTGTGGAACGGCTCTGAGGGCTGTGGACGTGATCTGAGGGCTGTGGACAGGATCTGAGGGCTGTGGACGTGATCTGAGGGCTGTGGACGGGCTCTGAGGGCTGTGGAACGGCTCTGAGGGCTGTGGACGTGATCTGAGGGCTGTGGACAGGATCTGAGGGCTGTGGACGTGATCTGAGGGCTGTGGACG
>JAOYFF010000015.1:969330-984701 GCA_025773925.1 Cryptomyrus ogoouensis | reverse complement strand
TGAGGGCTGTGGACGGGCTCTGAGGGCTGTGGACGTGATCTGAGGGCTGTGGACGGGCTCTGAGGGCTGTGGACGGGCTCTGAGGGCTGTGGACGGGTTCTGAGGGCTGTGGACAGGCTCTGAGGGCTGTGGACAGGTTCTGAGGACTGTGGACGGACTCTGAGGGCTGTGGGCGGACTCTGAGGGCTGTGGACGTGATCTGAGGGCTGTGGACGGGCTCTGAGGGCTGTGGACGTGATCTGAGGGCTGTGGACGGGCTCTGAGGGCTGTGGACGGGATCTGAGGGCTGTGGACGGGCTCTGAGGGCTGTGGACGGGCTGGAGCCAGTCATGGAAATTAGGAAAATGGGGGAGATAAATTCTTATGTATTTATGATAACAGTCTAATTTGTCGAAAATAGGCACTACTGTAGAAAAGGCACTACTGTAGAAAAGGCACTACTGTAGAAAAGGCACTACTTTTTGTTTGTTAGAGATCTTATAAAATACTGAGGATCCTTTATTTGTCATTTGCACAAGCACATGAGAACGCCCTTGTTTACCTACCCAGCTCTCCTCCCTCGGACACACACAGCTGAGAGTGAAGCTTGGGGGTTGGAGCACAGGGTCAGGCCATTTATCCAGCAACTGGAGCAGTTTGGGGGGGGTTAGGGACCTTAGGGACCTTGCTCAAGGGCCCAAGAGTGACGTGATTATTCTGCTGAGGATTGAACCAGCAACTTTGCAATCACAAGCACACAAAGAGGCGTAACCACACTGAGCCGCACAGCATCGCCTAGCAGGTGCCAGATCAATCTATAAGGCTATTTAGACACATAATTATAAATAAATAAATACATAAATAAAAACATGGAAATATTTTTTTTGATGCAGATTAATAATTGTACTATATCTATAGTAGTATATCTAGTCCAGTCATTTTAGGGACGAAATCTTATCTAGTTTTCATTTATGAAAAAAAACACAGTAGAAATTCACCCCAGCCAAGAAATGTGAGGAAATGCTGAAAGGATTTTCTTTTATAGAAGTTCATGCCTTCAGCTGCAGCCCCACTGTCCACTAAGGCACATTCTGCAGACTCGGCGCAGCAGGACACGTCCTGCCAGTTTCATTTCACCATTTCATCCAGTAAACTCTGCTGATCGCCAGCCAGTTCTGCATGTGCTCCGAAGCAGGTTCACTCAGCTCACAAGTTCCCTTCATTCCAGCCCTCAAGGTCAGATACAGTCAATTGCCCGATACTTCAGTCCACCTCATTGGAAACCAATGGATTAGATAACGTGATTGAGCGCTTCTGTTAATTGACTCGCCTAATTTGTTTGACCCTAGCACAATATGCTGCAACTTCATAGGGGATTTATGTTATCTGGTTCTCAGTTATGGCCTGTTAATTTATTTCAAGTGGTAGATGACATTTTGAGTTATCTGTAAGGTTTTTTTGCTTGTTTGTTTGTTTTTGGGAAATAATAGGCATGTCTTATCATGGGAGCTGTGGGTAAATCAGTGTATTTCACTCGCTGTAGGGAACGGCAGCGAGGGCTCTGTGGGATACAGTCTGAGGGTCCCCCGCATTGTTCCCAGGGACGTGTTGTTTCAAAAAAGCATTTTTCAAAAGGATTGGCACCACTGGAGGAGAAGGACGACTGAATGGGGAGCGAATACATCTATATCTACCTACAGGCTACCATGGTAACGAGTCAGAGGCTGGGGAGATTTATGCCGATGCTTTTTGAGCACAGAGAAGATGAGTTTCTTGAGAAATTCCTTTAGGCAGGTCAGTGCTCCCATTACATAATTTACTTAACATTAACCTTATTATCGGGGCGATGTTCCTGAATGTAAATAGCCTCCCACGACGATTTCCCATCGCGGGGCCGGCATTGTTCGTGACTTCAGACTGGAGGAGCTTTTCTTCGGAGAGCAAGCGGCCGAGTTCGCTGTTTTTATTCTCCTTTCCAGTGAGGTTTCCAGGGATTCCATCTCCAAGCTGCTGAAAACACGCCGCATGTAGATGTGGCAATGAAAAGGAGCGTGAAAATGCACTCGCCGGTCAGCAAACAAAGCTGGCTTTCTTGTGAATTTTGCTCTGTGTCATTGAGGATAGTCGTATGATGCAGGCTTTTATACTAACTTTGTGAACATTATGGAAGCATTAACTGTTGGTAGCTCAAATGGCATTGATGGTTTAATTAAAGAATGAAGCATCAATTGATTGAAATTTTAAATCTAATCTCAATAACTTACAAAGGGTCTAGGTAAATTAGTTCACTTATATCTCCCTTAGAATAATTATGAGCTGTGCTGTAGATGTCCCTATTATCAAAGTCAACTTGAGGGCATATTATTCATGTCGGGGGGGGATTGGCGTGGTCTGGGTAGGCGTGGTCTTGGTGGCCGTGGTCTAGGTGGATGTGGTCTAGGTGGATGTGGTCTTGGTGGCCGTGGTCTAGGTGGATGTGGTCTAGGTGGATGTGATCACTGAGGGTGTTGATTGGAGGAGCACGTGGCAGTGGTGGTGTTATTATAGTATATATTAAAACTAACATATTAATATAAATAATTACATTTACTGTTCCTTTACAGCTTTTTTTGATACATCATTATACAATTAATATTATACAATTAATGTGATGGGATGTATGTATATAGAGTCTGGTTAGAATGGTTTGTCTGGTTCTGTATTTTCTTTTGCCTCCTGTCCTGTAAGGATTTCTCTCTGGCTGTGGGTCCTCTTAATCGCATCCCAGGGTGGTGATAGAAGTCCCACTGGACACCATGAATGTCTGCAGCTGCTGGTCAGTCCAAGTAAGCACTTGCATCCTTCAGGGCACCACCTGCACCTCCACGCTAGCCGAGCGAGAGAGTGCGCTAACAGCAGGTAGCCTCCAGGGGGTGATATGTACCACAGCCAGTTACAGCCCTCATCCCCGAAACCAAGGCACGCTACAGCTGCTATCCTCAAGGCAACAGAAGCACAAGGGATCAGAAGCAAAATGTGTCTGACTTGCATTACCTTTGGCAGGTTACATTTTACTCTGTGTTAGGTTCTGCTCCAAGTACTACACCCTGCAAACCTTTCATTCCTGTTTTCCTGAGTTCAGGGACCGAACACAGACAGTGAGGAACGACGGATTCTCCTAGAAGAAAGCGGGGAGCTGATTGAACGTGGGGAACTTGGTTTGTGTGGCAACAGACAGAGCGGCCCTAACGGCCGTCCGTGCAGCGAGCGTGTGCCGTGGAGCGAACAGGCCTCAAAACTAAATTCCTCATGGAGCCCGAGCCTCACATGTCCCATCAAAGCATCTTTCTCTGTGGTACCGATTCTAACGTCGATCGATCGATCGGTCATTTTTTATATAGTGTGGCACAGTGTGGCAGAGGAGTCTGTCACGAAGCACATTGCGTTGATTGATGGTAATTTTCAGAAGGGCATTCGGGGAAAAAGACTAAGACATAAAATGTCAATAGCTGTAAATAATTCTTTGGCTCCTTCAAAGAATGTAGTAAAGAAGCACTCCAGGAAAATGCATATAAAAAATAGTTACACGTAAACACAAATCGTACATAAATAACGTTTATTGGGTGTACAAATAGCAAATGTAAATATACTTGTATATAAATAATGTCTATTGAATGTACAAATATAAAATTCTCCGTAAATCATTTTCAATAAATGTATGTTGGATGTACAAATTTGATGGTGTAAGATTTTGGTGAGAAAATTGGTGGGGAAAATGAACAGTGCAGCCTGATTCGCTAACGAGCTCCTAATAGCCTGTGCAGCAATCAGAGGGGCTCAACCCTGCACCCAGCAGGTGTCTCCTGGTGACTTTGCAGCTAAATTGGCAATCCAGGCCGGCTCTGTCGCAAAGCGGCCCGATGGGCCTCCAGGCCGACTCTGCCGCAAAGCGGCCCGATGGGCCTCCAGTCCGGCTCTGCCGCAAAGCGGCCCGATGGGCCTCCAGTCCGGCCTAGTGGATCCTACTGCTTTGGCACTTGGGAAGATGGATAAAAATGAGGCTAACAATTCTATTCTGCCCAAACCAAATCTAATCCTGCTGAGTAAATATGCCTTTTAAGGTAGTTTCTTGGTGATACTGGAGTGAGAATACAGGAAGTCACTACAGCTACTTTGTCCTTCTTACTTCGATAGATGCTTAATTGGGCATTGAAACTGCTGGCTTGTCTAACATCACCTGTTTGTGGTACAGTCACTAAGACTCACTTTAATATTTTAAGACCATCAGTCGTGAATTTAAGCCAGTGTCCCATTTAGTGAAAGCTATTTATGCATCATTTCCGTACGGTACAATTTAAAAAATACAAGCTGTTACGGTCAAATTGCCACATTGCCATTGTGCCCATTAATGTATATTGCATATGGAGTCTTATAAACTGATTTTCCTATGGCCGTTAATATGCCATAAGCGCAGCATTGAGGATGTTGATGTTCCACAATAGTATCCATTTGTTTATGGACTTATCATTCCATGAGAGGAGCCTTCATCCTCTGGAGAACTTTCCTCGAGTTCCAACTGGCCCAATTCCCAGAATGCAGTTCCTTAAGTACCACTCTGCATTAATACAGGTCACTGCAGGGAACATTTTTCACCAATAGGTTTATTTATGAAACTGACTTACTAGTCAGTTACTAGTGTTTTAAAGACCTAGATAGAGCGATCAGGATGGGATGCAGTTATAGCTACCTCTAGTCGTTTCAGCTCCTCCTGCTATCAGGCCATGCAGATTTTCCCTGTCAATGTCCGATCATTTGCCTACCCCTTGCTCATACAATGCTAATAATTAAACAATGAAATGACTGCAATATGTAACACCAAGATGCTAGATATCTAAAAACTAATCTGACACAATTCAGGCTTGGTATTGATTCTGCGTCAAGCCTGATGCGGAAACAATTTGGTTAACATTCATGAAATTAGGCTCCGATAAACGGTTCTCCAGCCTCCGAACGCCAAACCCCTCTGCAGGCTCTCAGCCTCTGTGGGATAAGTCCTGCTGATTGGAGGTGTTGCTCTTCCCAGCCCGTAATTCTTTCTTATGCTGATCTTTTTTTTAGATTTCAGATCTTTCTCCATCTGAGCTGTTTGTGGCTCCATGGCGATGTGGCGGCACGAGGGCCGCCCGCAGTGAGTGAACTCGCCATCGGAATGTTCTGTAACATTCTAAACGTCAATAGATGCCATAACGACAATCGTTATGTCGCAACAGGCAGAGCCTGTGCAGACGGAGAAGATGAAAGCCCAGCTTCAACAAATTCCCCAGGACTTTACATGGCGAGGGGGAGGGGGGCTTTCACAGCACCTCTGCCCCCTCCAAGAGGATACTTTGCAAGTACCAGAGTAACTGACCTGAGGCAAAAAGGTTAAGACTGGAATAAGAGTGGAATAAAAGTCTCAAATCACATTTGTAGTTTAATTATTAAATAGTACGTTTATGTATGTATATCCATCCATCTCAGCAGTCTTCCAGTTCTAGCTCATGGTGATTATATATTTAAAACCTGATTTCCTTATACTGTCTATCAGTTTACTTTATTATTATAAGGATATACATGTAAACTAGTCATTTACAATGATATCTACGCGGTGGCAGCAAAGCCAATTATACACACAGCCGGTACATTTGTATGTTTAGCGACGTTTATGTACCAGTCAATAGTCACCTTTAATTGCGATAACCAATCATGCTCCAAAACAGTCGATACATTCATAAAGTAATGTGATTCAATCTTTGCTGCCTTGACTACAGCCAGGCAATCGGAAGAAGATTTGTCCTTATTTGTTTACTGGCTGGCCTGTATGACCTGCCAGGGGTCAAAGGTCAGTGCTCAAGTTAGGTTTTATGCCTTGGTCCGTCATGAAGGTTGCCTTAAATTCACACAGTGTTGGATTTGAATTTTTGGTGACCAGTGGTCATTGTTAACACACAACAATGAAAAGTGTCCTCCGCATTTAACCCATATGTGACATTGTGACTTAGCAGGGGGCAGCTAATTCAGCGTCCAGGGAGCAGTACCTTGCTGGTCAGGGATTCAAACCAGCAACCTTTCACTTCCCTAACCATTAAGCCACCACTGTTGGGGAAGTTACCCATGGAAGTAATCCATTACAGGCAGAGGTGGAAAGTTCAGGTCCAGAGAGTAAAAGTCCAGACCAAGGTTTTGCTTCAACCAACTGAGTATCTGTGACTGTGACTCTTTATACCGATTCCTGGTTCCTCAACTTTCCACTTCTGTCTTTAATGGGTTACTTCTGTAACTTCCCCAACACTGATTCATGGATGCCTGGGAACACACAAGCCGTGTTCCTCCTTCCCTGCATATATCATATGACATTCTTTAATTTGCCTTTGCATTTTCAGTAACAAGTCTAATCCTAAACTATAGCCATAATTAAAAACAAAAATCCTATATTTTACAGTGAAGTTACTAAATATTGCATTCCTCATTACCCTGAAGCTCTATCCAGAATAAGCAGTTAGGAATTGGATGGATGGATTGATGGATGGATCTTCCAGTGAAAACTAATTATTCTGATCTTTTTTGGCTACATTGTTCACAGTGTTGTACTGAAGTAAAAGATGTATTTAAATACTAATGCTCTTGTGATGTTTTATGACAATACTTGCTGTAGTTTCCAGGTGTCCTTGGTCCCTTGTGCCATTGTCCCGTATTACTCTTAAATACATCGGGGCTCTTTGTCTTTTGAAGAGTCACTCAGCATCAATATGGAAAAAGCATGTTTGCGTCCCCAATTAGAGTGATAATGAATATAGATAAAATCCAGTGGGGATGCTTTGGGAAACTGTATAATACGATTTTTTTTGTATGAATGTCATTTTTAAGGTGCATGCGGCGTTTATGGATGAAACCAGACCTTCAATCTAGTCTTGATGGGGGCTATCTGAGGGCAGTGGAACACCTGCTGAGATCTCTCCAGATAAAAACGCTCACTGGCGCTAGAACACTGCCCCCCTCTGTTCATTGGCTGAAAAGGCCATGTGACCATTGTTCCACTCAGATGACCTTCATCACAGCTCACTCTGGGGAAGGCGGGGGGGTTGGTGGAGGTGGTGAGGTACCGCTGAAATGAAAGAGGAGAAAGGACAGATGAGAAGAGGGAAAGCGATAAGGCACAGTCCATCACTCTGCGGTGTCATCACACCACTGGAGCTAAACACATCACTGGAAATGGTTAAAATGAGCCCTGAGGATTGTTGATCAATATTCCAGCCAATCCCCAGACATGTTGGGCCTGGGGTGAGATTATCCTGACAGCACAAGCATTTTATAAACAGAGATTTCTTTGTCAGAGGTAAAAAGAGGTGAACAAATGATTATTCCAAAAAAAATAAGAAAGATTCACCATGACTTGATGGTGGTCATATTTCAGCTCGAGTTTTATAATCGAAAAGAAATTTTATATGTAAATATTCAATATACAATAGTCCATTTATTACATTTATGTGAATTCATTTAATCCAGGATATTTGAAACATACAGTTGTATAATTATTGTTGCTTTGGATTTATGGCTATGTGCATTATGAATTTTTCAGAAGGGATAGTAAAACCTACCAAAATTATGTTTTGCAGTGTGTGCATTCTGTCGTCCAGTAAACAATTTGCTTCAGGCAGCAGGTTTGTTTCGTAACACGGTTTTCCATCGGTTCACGACAGTAATTTGACGCACCAGTGTCCTCTACAGGTTAACACAGGAACTACATGCCCAAAAAAGCTGCCGTTGAGTAGTGAATCGAAGTCTCGTTTTGGGAAATGGGACTCAATGGCAGCCACTTTGAGCTGATTTCTGTACCTGTGCTGCTTGTGTGTCCTGTGGCATTTCTGAGCTGCATCCTTATTTCACTCTAGTTCATTCTAGACCTAAATTTTAGACAAAAAGTAACGTACATTTCTCAGATCTTAAATAGTAATAAACATGTGTCCAAGCTCGTATCCCAGCCAATAGTCCAGGGCTGCTTAGAAATAAAAATTCGGTTCATCTCATTTAATTTTTCTAACCAATTTTCATTTTTATGTCAAACATTTTCACCCATATTAAACAAAAATATTTGAGATGTACGTGTATCGCACCATTATTGTTACTAAAATTATTAACATTGCATAAAAATCATAAATTCCTGGATTTCCTGACATTTTGCCAACATTTCTGCAGGAAACAATAATGGTTAAATAAGCTGTACAAATAAAGTAGATGTATTGACCGTCCCACCTACTCACAAAGACGTCTAGGCACCAGGCCAGACGAACAGACCTGATCGGATGAGTCGTTACGCTTCTCCAGCTGAGGAAATTCAGAAAATAATGACAGCTGACAGCGCTCAATCGGCGGTCACAGGGGCGGTCGGGGGCCATGTGGATCTGAGTCAATTCTGTTCAGGATTAATTATGTGGTTAATTTCCAGTCAAGTTCCTCATTACAGGCGAAGTCGCTGCCCTGTCCACTGTCAGCAGTAGCTTTTCATGGCTATTAGTGAGTGCTGCCCATAGACAGGCCTAATCATGTTTGCATATTTAGCCAGAATGCAAAAACATTTTCTTCCAATTATAAAATCAATTAATATTCCTTTTTCCCGTGACCCTGGATTAGATAAGTGGTTATGGGGAAATAGACGTATGAATTTGTTTTCCAAGTTATAGCACAACTTAATTTTAAACGCACACTACCTAATTTGTGAAAGAGCACTATAAATTCAGCCTTAATTGGCATTCCTCTCTAATACAGATCAGTTGAAAGATCATTACTTACTTGCTGGTTATTAGGTACATCCTGCAGGATACAAATAAACAGAAAACAGGTCACAATATTTCAGTATTTAATAATAAAAAAAAAACATGCAAACTGTTTGTGGTAACAAAAACAAAGAATCGGATTCCAGTTTTCAGGATCAACAAGATTATGCACTAGAATCGTGGTTCCAGAATCGTGTCTGAGAAAAAGCCGCTGTCCTGGGATTTTCATGCAATATGGTGTGTAGAGCTTACACAGAATGGTGTGATGCACAGCAACATCCAGCCCTGAGCATTTCTGTGGACAAAAACACACTGTTCAGGAAAGAACTGGAAGGCGAATGGCCAGACTCATTAAAGCCAACAGGGGTGTGCAGAAAGGCTTCTCTGAACATAGAACTCATCACCCTTGAAGTGATTATGGAAACTAAGGTGGGTTCTATCCGGTACTACCTGTAGGTATCTGTATCAGGTAATGCAGCCTCTGAGCATAGTTCAGATTGTTTAGATAGTGCTACTGCAATTTTTGAATATTTGTGATGTCCCTTTTCTTTAGTTTAGTTTCTTGATCTTGGCCCGATCGTTCTCCGCGCCTCCTATTTCTGGTGCTCCACTGTTCGTCAGTCTCTTTCACGGATAACCCGTCTCACTCGTGAACCCTTTTGGCCGTTTTCGATTTGCCAGGGTGACGCCAGAGAGGATCTACGAGACGCGGTCGGGGAGCGGGGTGCCCCGTTAGAGTCGAAACGGTAAACAGCCACTCCTGAGACCATTTAACCAGCAGGTTGAGTGACCTGGCTTTGGGGGGGGGGGGGGGGGGCAGCTTTGATCTGCACTGGGCGGGAAAATGACCCTGCTTAACATGAATGGCCCACATTAATCTGCATGTCAGAGCACAGGCAAAGCAGGAGATAATTACAGGTCGGGCTCCCGTAAATCTGCTCTGCTCAAAGGGCGCGGACGAACACTCGTGACTGTTTAACAACAAGCAGAGGGAAAAGGGCCGGGCCACAGCAAAGCCCCAGGCGGAAAGGCGTCAACACCCCATTAGGGGTCATTAACGAGGCGAGCGCCGCAGTTTGCGGAGGCTTACCTGTGGGTACCTCCGCAGAGCCGCCAGACCGGGCCTTTCCAGAAACCTGCGCTGACCAAATATGATATTATACCTGAAACTGCTCCACTAACCTTGAAAAATGGCTTCTGTTTCTCCCCAGGCTCCGGGCTGTGGGTTTTACATTCCTCTATTCACGCTCTAGGATGCACTTATCCTTCACAAAACAGGTGGGTTTTTATTGATAGATCCCAGCAGTCTGGAAAGTCCAGACTGAGGATGTTTAATTTCCCTTATGGGGCCAAAGGGACGCTTGGTCAAACGTGCCAGCCTCACGCCCGACCCAAAATCACGGAATCCTCCGGGCTGAAGGAAAACGGAGTTGGCGTGCAAGATGTGAATCAGACACGTCTTGCGGAAGTATTACATTGGGTGACACTTTACCTGAGGGGGCACAAGTAACTGAGTAACTCATTTACTACTCAAATACAAATCGTGAGCAAATACAGTAACTACGTGAAATAGATGAACCATTATGATTGATTAATGATAAACAAACATGGGATCAGTACATAACTAACACTTAGTTACTGGTTGGTTAATACATTAAGAGTGTACTACTACGTTATTTGTATCTCCTCAGGTAAAGTGCTACCTTACATCGTATAATAATTCGTTAGAATTCCAAACTGTGAAACGGAATTCCAGTGACATAGCAACAGCACTAGAGTTCTGCTAGCAACACTTCGCAGTTTACTCTGCCATGTTTCCCATTTCAGGGGTTTATTTTATTTCTTTATTTATTTAGCCATATTTTCTGTTTCAGCTATTTTTTTCAGTTTCCTTTATTCCATACGTGCCTGTGCAGTTCCTACTATATGCTTATTTTGATGTTTTATGAGTGTATTTGTTATGTGTCGTGCTGTCTAATCCTGTTATATGTCACATGTCACTGACTTGATGGTGCAAATAAGAATTCCTATGTAATGATGCACAAAAGGGAAATAAAGAATCTTAAATTACTGTAACTGTAAAAGTAAATCAATGAATTCATATTCCAAACGGCATCAAAAGTTACCATTTCTGCAGATGTCAAAGCGGACCTTTATTTAAGGATCCCATGAAGCTGGTTTAACGCTCTCTGCTCATTAACGCTGTGCGCTGGCTCAAAGCCAGAGTCACAATCTGGTTGCTTGAGCTTAATTCTCGAACATTTTCTCACTTACACTTGAAACAGAAGCTATGATTCTCCTGCTCTAGGGAACATGCGGCATCCACTCTGTCACGGATCGCCTCTGGCATCCACTCCGTCACGGATTGCCTGTCTGCCTTCTCGCAGGTGGGCGTTGCACGTAAACGAGTGTCGAATGAATCATCCTCTGACTGTAAAATGCTTTGAGATACCAAGAGGTGCAAGAACATCAATGAAAATAGATATTACTTCATATCCATTTTCTTCATGTTAACTGAAGAATAAGGGCATCAAATTCATTTTAATTGAATGGATTGTTAAAATATATTGAAAATGTGGTGAATGAGTCTATAGTGTAAGAATGCATTATCTATAAATTGTTATTTATACACTTTGTTGATGGTGAAATACTATGATCACCTAGGCCTGCTCAATTGAAAGAGAAAGTGAAAGTAAATCTAGGCTACAGACCTCTGTGGCCGTGACCGGAATGTTGCTGGTTCAAATTCTGCTCTTGGCAAAACAGTCACATGTCTGTTGGGCTGTTGAGCAGGAGCAATGTGGCGTATGCAAAAACTAAAAATAAGTACCTATACTTATGCAAATGGAAAATTAAGCATCGTTTCATTGATAAGAGGAAGCCATTAAATTCGCACATATCAGCATAAAGTGGTTATAGACAAAATGCAGCACATTCATAGTAAATGGGATGGAGTTGAAGGCTCCTTGGTAACACGATGACATTTGAAGACCCACAACGCTCGTCTCTTCCACAGGACAGAATGCAGTTAAAATCGGGATTAGGCCACTCGGCGTTCCATTACATTCGTAATTCATTCCGACGCTGAGCTTCTCTGCGGACGTGAGCTTACTCCGTTACGCATGACGTATCTCAGCTGGTTCTGGTTCATCTCGTTTAATCTCATTTAATCCCCTAAAAAGCCCATGTGCTTCTAGCATATGTCGAAGCTGTCCGACACACGTCCAGCAGATATATACATTAATAGCACCACGCACGCAGAAATCCCTTATATCAAACGTGTTAATGATGAAGGCATTGAAGATCTTCCAATAGAAATGCGACTTTGATTTTTCTATCCTGCCTGTTTATTTGACAATTTACTGAGTAGACAAAGCTTATTTCACAGCACGTTATGGGGGCACCCTTCTCTCTGCATGGACAGCAGCGAGGTCCCTGGTGATTTGTCTGAACCTGGTGTTGTACTGACCTTGAGGCTTGGGGCACAGACCGTGTCACAGGTTAGCATGCCAACAAGAATCCAACAACCCACAAGAGGTAAGAAGTCATTTAAAGGAGACGCCGTCAAGATATCGTGGCCGTAGCCTGGAGAAGATAAAACCAGTGGAATGTTGTGAAGGCTAATACACCAATAGTATACAAGCGTCATATTAACCGAAACACACCTTTAAATTTTTATCCAATCATATCACTGTGTATTAACCAATCAGATTATTATCTTTTTAGCCAATAAGGTCACAGTTTTCTCCACCATTTCTGGCATAGCATATGTCATACGTGATGCTCCAAATGTAACTAAACGCCAGATCTTCCTTTCAAGAGCGTGTTTTTCGTTTTCTGTGTCATATTATCTATTCCAGCTGTAAATAAGACTCTGAACTGCTTGTATTGTTCATCAGCATGAACGGACCCATGGAAAAATACCCATCATCCCTTTCCCAGCCAACATGCTAGGCTCTATATATGGAAATGATGAATCCGCACTCATATTTACTTCCCCGGACGCACAAAGCACACTCTTTCCACACTCTTTCCACGCTCTTTCCACACTCTTCTCCTCTCTGGGGTGTATTCTGAGCATCTCTCGGGTGACGGGCGATGGGACGGGGAAGCGGCAGTGGGCAGATGAATCTCTCCTGCTTTCATTCCCTATAAATGCCATCACCAGTCCTACCATTTGTTCCACGGTGACGTAATACTTGAAAGATAATCCCCCCGGCTGCCTCGAATCGGCCATGACCGTCTCGGAGATAATAACTATGCAGCCAAGAAGAAACTAAATAGTTCAGATGAGTATTTTTCTGCCGCCTTTACACCTTAAAGCTCGGATATTTACTATTTCATGGATCTGATTTCTATCTTTCTGACCACCGTATCACTTTGACCACAGTCACCTGCTCCATCAAAGATAGACGTGTTCATGGTCAACCTGCATGACAGCTCAACTAGCCAAGGCCAGCCAACAAAGCCCAGAGCACTCAAATGCGAGACTGATACGCTATTTATCCCGTGAAGGAAATTGCGAGTATCTACTTCCACCCCGCGGCTTTCCTCGGAACCTCCCCCTTTGTGAGATGGTTTTGGAGAACGCTCTGATGAACGCTCTCCACACAAGGCCACCAATCTCATAGACGATAGAGGACGAAGAAGCATTTTGAGTGGAATCCTAGAGCAGCGCAGCCTCTTTGTCTTGTGCATATGGCCTGTTAGTAATATGCCAATCCTTGAAGACCAGTATGGAAGCACAATGTTGGTGGTAGGAAGAAGTAATCTCTATAATTAACGCGGACAAAATAAGATATTTTAGTATTTTAGAATACAGGTTCTGCCACTCAGTGCTGGGATTCACTATTATTGCTATTTTATTTCTTTTCAAAACAAGCTGTACTTTACAACTTACATATTTTTTAAAATACAAGTTCTTATTGAAAAGCCTGGAAAATGTCAAGATTGTTTCTAAGAAGCACCTTTAGGCCTCACGCTTATGGCTGTTTGCTGTTGTTTAGCCGTTGAGCATGTCAGTGTGTCTCCTTGAAGATATCACTCGTTCACTAGCCTGTATGAAAGATTGAATGTGTGGTTTGTGTTGTTATCATATCAGATCAGATCCATAAAGCACTCGACTGGCTAATTCTTTGGACCAGCAATCGTCACAGATTCAGAAAATTTGTCTAAGCTAAACTGGGGCAAAAATGAGAAGTATGGCACCTCTGTCATACTGAGGAACCATAAACCTGCTAAGTGACAGCATCATTACGAATGATAATAACAACCATCTCAGAACCTGTGCCCTGTGATGGATTCGCGTCCCATCCTGGGTTATCGTTCGCTTTGTCCCTTCACCATCTTGGTTCGGCTCCAGACCCCCGCAGAAATGCATAGGTCAAGCGGGTGTGGGAAATGAATGAGGAGTTAATGAATGAATGAATGAATCTCAGAACTTTCCCTCATGGTTCCAACGGCATTGAAAACAGGTGCGCTCATCAAACTCATCTCCACAGACTCCCATGTGAAGTTCCCAATGGCCTCCTTAAGAATTTTCCTTAACCTTGAGTAAACGTTCTGATCATAGCTGTGGCATCAGGCAAACGTTTTTTAAGGCATAATTACATTTCTCAGCATATGCTGCTCTCTGTTGTTTGAACCTTCGTAATCCTTCCACCCACTCGCACATTCATTACTTCCCAGCAATGTCGGCCGTATTGATTTTTTCTTTGCATGGAAGCTTCATCCCTCATATCAGCATTATTTCCAGCGCAGGAGGGATCGCGGGTGGATGACAGGGACTAGATGAGATTTTAAATTCCGAGAGGCTGCACACTGCAGTAATCAGCCAGATACGGAGCCGGCAGGGTGAGCTTGTCTTAATGAGAGAACGAGCCAAGGAAAATGACCTGAGAAAACCCCAAACAGGTGGTGGTAATTAAACCAGACAGACAAGGTAGAGCGTAGACAGTGGAAGGATGGCGGCGGCACCGGGGGGGGGCAGGGGAGTAACCAAACGCAACTCCCAACTGACCGCACTGCACACGGCTTTTCACAGAACCCCCACCTCCCTTAAACCCCCAAGCACTCTCAAGGTGGCCAATCCCTCAGGTGGTGAAACATTTCAGCCGCAACCCCGGGGGCTTTTCTTACCTTGTGATGGTTGGGATTCAGATGGAACCCGCCGGGAAAACAGATTTGGGCTTTTTTGTTTTCCAGTCAGCTGGGAACGTCCCAAAGAACTCGCTTACCATCCTAACCGGCTGCAGCGGCTGCACCGTGACCCTTTAGACGTCCTGGGGGGCCACAGTGATATTTAGAGAAGAGTGGCCTCTATGTTAGTGGTCCCTGAACTTTTTCAGCAAGTCATGGTAAAAAATGCCATGGACTGGTGTATTTTCACCCTGGAGGGGGGTGTTTGATTGGTCGAGCATTTTTTTTCTGAGATACCAAAAAAGGGTGTTGAAAACATGTAGTATTTCTGGAAATTAACTCCCCCGACCCCTAGGCCCAGTTGAATACTGACCACAGACAGAGGCCCGACCCCTAGGCCCAGTTGAATACTGACCACAGACAGAGGCCCGACCCCTAGGCCCAGTTGAATACTGACCACAG
>JAOYFF010000015.1:905055-929476 GCA_025773925.1 Cryptomyrus ogoouensis | reverse complement strand
ACAGGGACCGCAAGGATGGTGTACTTGTTGGTTGTGTCCGACCGATTGTGGTGGGCCGGTCTGAGCAAAAATGCCAGCGCCCTTTTTTTGTCCCAGTCCAGCCCTGGGTGTAGCTGTCTCAGCAGGGTCCGGTTTAGAGTTCTCATGCTCTGTTTGCTATTAAACTAATCTGAAGGAAATACCATGTATTTTAGCTTACTTAAAAAGCACTTGCTTGGGAAAAAAACGCACTTTCTCTATCATTTATCTCTTAAGTACCCATACAGAAAATGGCCTGATAGAGAGTTATGCCATTGAATCATACTGTTTTCAAGTGAATTTCAGGGGATTTACTGAAGGGTTCTGTATGGGCTAATGTGTCACAGGAATAAAGTAGATATTTTGTCATTCTTTGGGTAAGAATCATGTCTTTCAGGACAAAATAGAAAACCGAGAGACTTAAGTAACAATATTTGCACAAATAAGGGCCCAAAGAAATGAAAGCTATTACATCTATTCAAGAGAAAGGGGATTCACAACTGGCATGTATTATACAGATGAAATCCTGCAGATTAAGTGTGAATGGTGTAAGCAGCCCCTGATCATCTATATAAAAAGTCCATTTCCAAAGGACACTCCCAGTTCGGAGTCGGAGCCACAGGACGTGCGCATGTTTAATTCTCAGCTGTCGTTTGGCACCTGGCAGCACAAGTGACAGAGAAACAACTGCGTGTGATTATATACATCGACAGTGTGTGTCTGTCAGCAAGTTTGTTTGAGGTTTCCCATCAGCGTAAAGTGGCTTTATAAGAACTGAAAAGTGCGTAACCTACGTCTGAAAATATTTCGGCAAGGAGTCGGCATCCGGAAGCATTTTCTGTAGCTCGATGCTTCAATTATTATTTTCACTTGGTTTTTCAACTTGGAATTGGCTTCGAACTGTGGATACAGACATACAGTGCCAACCGGCTTCCTTCCGCCCTGCACTTTTTAAGATATGCTTTGATATACAGTCATGCGTCGCTTAACGACGGGGATACATTGTGAGAAATGTCGTTAGATGATTTTGCCGTTGTGAGAACATCATAGAGTGTACTTACACAAACCTAGATGGTATAGCATACTACACACCTAGACGATGTGCTAAAGCCTAAATAACGATTACAAATACACTAGAGTGAATGAATAAACCATTAACATAGTTGCTTATTATCATTATCATACGTGATTGTATGTGCTATACTTTTACATGACTGGCAGCGCAGTAGATGTGTTTACACCAGCATTACTGCAAACATGAGTGATGCATTGTTACGACGACTATGACGTCACTTAACGGTAGAAGTTTTCAGCTCCATTGTGCCTTTATAGGACCACTGTCGTATATGCAATGCGTTGTTGACCAAAGCATCATTATACGGCAAATTTATATTTGATTCAAATGTATCTACAACAATATTTGCACAAATAATGTGGCAGGGCCCAAAGAAATTATCTACATTTGAATCAAGATGCTACGCGCTGTGCATGTAAAAAACAACTAAAACGTGTTTAAATGACCACTTTTGTTTCACTTTAGTTGCAAATAAGCTGAAACTTTAACCGTTCATGACCCGTGAGGCTCAGATACGGTTTTACTTTCTGTCCTGACCCTTTTAGAGCCTATTTCAGAAATAAACCACTGCGGGCTCTTCATAAGCCCGTGATACCGACGCACGGGTCCCATGAGCTGGAACAGTCCGGAAGGACTCTCGAGACCCCAGACTTGAATTGGGGGTGAAAATGAACCTAGCATCAGGCCAGAGCCCTCTCACGCTGTCTGAGACAGAAAGATTTTCATTTTCGTATTCCATAATGCGTCTGAGGCTGTGAATTTAATTTGGCCTCTCACTGCCACTGAAACATCCTGTCAGCCTGGCTTCGGGGGCCGCATGTTGTGGACCGTTATGCATGTGGACGGGGGGTGTTGTGCGGCCCTGTGGATTAGGGTGCTGTGCCTGGTATCGGAAGCTCGCCGGCTCAAATCCTTGGGTCGGCAAAGTGAGTCGCCATTGGGCCCTTGAGCACCTGCCCCCTCCCATTGGCTCAGGGACTGGGTCACCCTGCTTCCTCAACTGTACATCATATTGGATAAAAGCATCCAAAAAATAAATGTAAACGGGGTGAGACCTGTCCAGCAGAATCCTGCAGATAGCTAACACTCATCTCTACCCGTCCCGTCGCGTAAGATGGCGAAAATGAGTTTGTGTGGGTTTGTGTTGCTTTCGTTACATATTTATGCTATGGCTGATGTTTGCATTGGGACACATCTTGGGACACACCCTGCCCCCAGAGGGAGTCAGCATGTCTTATGTGCAGGTCATGACTGGGCGTTTGAGAACACTGGCTGTGTTGGCCGTCCAGCACTGTAGCTGAAAGCCCAGCTGCATCGGGGTGTCAGACAGGACCACTAAGAGATCCGATAATTCATCTAGCTGTGAAAAGCTCGACGAAAACATATGTTTGGCTACAGTTTAACGCGTCTGACTTTGCTGAAGGGCAGCACATGTGCACATTTATTTATTTATTTTGTGGAGGCAGAGTGTACAGCTGAACGCCAGACATCTGGAATACAGTCCAGTCTCTTGTCCATTATAGATACTTCCCCATGTGATTTCTGCTGTTCTTGTTTTGGCCACATACTCCATTGTGAAATATTCCTTGGTTGCACTCATGCTTCCCGCTGTGGGCTCTACACACACACACACGCACGCACACACACACACACGCATGCACACACACACGCACACTCACACCCCACTCTGAAGCCTGGCAATGGGGGAGAGTGAACTCGCACACGTTTGAGAGCCCGGTCCCACGCTTTTGTCGCTGTGTAAATATATTTTCAAGGGACGATAAAAAGACAGAGAGTGAATATTGGTGGGGAAAAAAAACAGGCTTTATGAATCGTTGCTAGGTGCTTAATCTGTATGGCTACAGTAAGCATCAAGCTGTTTAGAATATTTAATATATTAAATTTTTTGAAAAACATCTGCCAAGGCAGATTAATTGCAGTATGTTCTTTATATACTGTATTTAAATTTCACGTTTGGCTGATATACTGAAATCAAGTCAAGATTTCATAGAAAGCAAATCGTATATAATAATGTCACTTTATAAGGCTGATTCAATCCTTTGTTAACAAGCTAATTATCTTCTGTATCTTTAGGTACTTGCATTCATAATTAATACCTCCCTTATCTTGTGATTTTTATTTATTCTTCTTATTATTTTTTAGTATGTTCTCTGACTTGAAACCAGTCCGATTCCACACTGCTTCTCATGTTAATAGGCACTGCTTTCATGTAATGTAGCTCAGGGGTGACCTATCACCCCCCCGGAGCCAGACGCCGCCCCCACTAGCCGGGCCTTGCAGGACTCCCAGCCCGGCAGCACAGACAGACCTGGTGGTTTGAATTAGAACATGCTCCATCTGTTGCCTGGGACGACTCTTCTTAATGTTCACACTCCAGCCTGGACCGTCTTCCTCGGGGGGTTTATCCCACTGGGACTCAGAGATAATTGGTTTCATGTGAGAGAGAGACGCAAATTAGTAGGTGGGTTACTGGGAGCTTTGTTTTTTCCCACAAGGGTCAGCCGTGGGATAAGGGTTTCTTCTGATAAAAAAAGAAGAATGCACACACACACATACTGTTTAACATTCAAACAGTGACTTGAAGTAAAATTAGACTCCTTTATCTGCGATGATTGGCAGGGAAGGATAAAGATTAATACCTGCTACCAGCGGTATCCGCACGAGGCACTAACCTGGCGTTCAGGCGTCGCTCGGTCCTGTCCCGGGCGTTGGCTTCCCGTAAGCGTGATGTTAATTGAGCCAGCGGGGTGTTTTTTTTTTTTTGAACGCCTACAGACGGGTGGACAGGGATGGCATGCAGAGCCGGGGAAAACGACGGTGCGATATCAAAGCGAGGACACGTGTGAAATGGTGGGATGCTCGCGAGAGGAGACGCACTGGAGGAACAGAGGCAGTGGATTTGAATACAGCACTGGGGGTTGGGGGCATGGTGGCAAACGGGAGCCGAGATAAGACGATGAATGCCGTCGGCGTCACGCTCGCTTGGGCAACGCCGAAGTGTCATGGGTTCCCGACACCCAGCTGCCGTGGCATTGAATCTGTGTAGGGTGACGCCACTGTCACCAACTGGAGCATCACGCCTCCCCAACAAGCCCCACACCCACCTTGGCTTTAAAAATACCAGTACGGGGACATTATTTGAACCTGGAGATGAGCTGGAGTGCGTGGATCCCCATAGTGGGTGGTGTTGGTGGGAGAGGCGACGAAGCACTGGTCGGGGTCCGCATTCGCTCCTCCTGATGAGGCTGAGGCTGCTGGATGTGGCAGAGAGACGGATGACGCTGTGTGTAGCTCAGCTAGTTAGGTATCTGTGCCCAGGGGGGTTTGGGTTTAAATCCCAGTGCCAGCAGAGTAATCACATCAGGGCCATAAACCTCAGCTGCTCCTGGGGTACTAACTGACCATGCTCCCGGGCTCCAGGCTTTTCTCACTTGAGTGTTGCTTTGGGCAAAAGCATCTGCTACATAAATTTAATGGTAATTCTTTCAGTGAGCTATCTGTACAAAGCAGGTAGGAGGAATTCTCAAAAAGAACAATCATTACCATGGCCGTGGGACATTGTGAGTGGGAGAGACTGAGGCTGTGTTCGGCTTCACTTCTCTGAGTGCACAGGCGTGGCTGTGACTGTGAAAGCCGGCATGGGGCTGTGGCTGTGAAGGTCCCGGCCGGCATCCAGTAATGACTGTGATGGATCTGGCCAGCATCCAGTCATGACTGTGAAGGACCCGGCTGGCAAGGGGCCTTGACTGTGAAGGACCTGGCTGGGAAGGGATCATGACTGTGAAGGACCCGGCTGGCAAGGGGCCGTGACTGTGAAGGACCCGGCTGGCAAGGGGCCTTGACTGTGAAGGACCTGGCTGGGAAGGGATCATGACTGTGAAGGACCTGGCTGGCAAGGGATCATGACTGTGAAGAGCCCGGCTGGCAAGGGATCATGACTGTGAAGGACCCGGCCGGCAAGGGACCTTGACTGTGAAGGACCCGGCTGGCAAGGGACCTTGACTGTGAAGGACCTGGCTGGGAAGGGATCATGACTGTGAAGGACCCGGCTGGCAAGGGATCATGACTGTGAAGAACCTGGCTGGGAACGGATCATGACTGTGAAGGACCCGGCTGGCAAGGGACCTTGACTGTGAAGGACCTGGCTGGGAAGGGATCATGACTGTGAAGGGCCTGGCTGGCAAGGGATCATGACTGTGAAGAGCCCGGCTGGCAAGGGATCATGACTGTGAAGGACCCGGCTGGCAAGGGGCCGTGACTGTGAAGGACCCGGCTGGCACAAGGCCCTGACTGTGAAGGACCTGGCTGGGAAGGGATCATGACTGTGAAGAACCTGGCTGGCAAGGGATCATGACTGTGAAGAGCCCGGCTGGCAAGGGATCATGACTGTGAAGGACCCGGCCGGCAAGGGGCCGTGACTGTGAAGGACCCGGCTGGCACAAGGCCCTGACTGTGAAGGACCTGGCTGGGAAGGGATCATGACTGTGAAGAACCTGGCTGGCAAGGGATCATGACTGTGAAGGACCCGGCCGGCAAGGGACCCTGACTGTGAAGGACCCGGCCAGCGTGGGGCTGTGACTGTGAAGGCCTCTGCAGCACTGTACCATAACTGTGAAGGAACCCACCAGCACGAGGCCGTGACTGCTAAGGCCTTGGCTGGCACTGGGTTGTGACTGTGAAGGACCCCACCGGCATGGGACCATAACTGTCACTGTGTCGAATTGCCACAGTGGGAACATTCATAGATGACGTATTTAAATCATGTGTATCGTGGCAGTCAGAATAAAAAAAAAAAATGTAATACAACTTCATAGAGATAACTCTAGTTATGATTATGATGTCATGGAAAGCACCTTGCAGAAAAAATAGCTTACTGAGAAAGAATGGCCAGAATATAATCACTGCTGAGGGTGTTTTGGTTAATGTGACACATCCCCATTTACACCTCAGTCTGAGGAAGTGCGTATAAAGTGTGTAACGGCAGCACATGCAATTGAACTCATTCTCCTGCATGGAGTTTAACACAGAGCATGTCAACAGTGACAGTCAGACCAGGTCTGCTAACAGGTTTCAGATGGCAGCTGGACTGGTAAGGTTACCGGAAGGAGCCTCTTACAGTCTCAGCTTCGGTGATCATTCACTTCGTTTCTATATAGCGCCCTTTCCTTCTCTCAAAATGCACACTTGCATAAATTTTATTTATTTTAACAGACACTTTTATTCAAAGCGATGTACATTTTTCAGAGAGCAGGGTCAACCGGTCCCTCAAGCAGCTGGAGATTAAGGGCCTTGCTTAGGGGCCCTAACAGTGAAATCACTCTGGGGATTTGAACTGGCAACTTTCTGATCACAGGCACAGAATCGTAACCCACTGAGCTGCTTGGCTAAAATGAGAAAATTTCATGGAAAATTGCACTTTTAAAATAACGATTTCTTGAAATTTTAAGATTTTTTTTTGTGAATGCGGCACATCACAAATGGCTCTGCTGGACCTTCTCTACTTTGATGCAAATATTAGTGAAAGGAATTAATTTTACAGCAAACTGGCTACCCTTTTCTGTACTTGTAGCTATAAAGCGTTGTCACACAGCGTCCAAGTTTTCATTAAATCCCCTTTCTCTTCACGCACGCATGCTGTTGGCAGTGTATGCATTTCCTCAGGTAGGCAGGGTCGCCGTTGTCTTTTGAAGGGATTAATTTGTTTTGCACGCTATGCTTCGGAGTCTCCCGGTATGCTTGACTTGCATTCAGGTAGGGACATGGTGTTTGCCCCTTTTCTATAATTCCATTTTTGAGAGGCAAAGACAACATATAGCCTTAGGCTTAACACAGGCATGTGTCAGAGTATTTGCTATTTAAGTGACCATAGAAAGCAATATGTTGAATATAATGTTGCAAACTGGCATGTCTCATGTTCTCATTTCCTGGATGTCAACACTCTATTGGTCACGCTGGCGGTTACTGGGATCTGGAACTATAGCTACTACACTATTAACATGATCATCGACGTGAGGCATCAGAGTCAGGTTTACATGCTCTGTTGTTGACACATGGATCTCCAACTGTGGAGAGTTGTCTCTGTTTGTGGGTGACTAAATGTCCAGCAGTACGACACTGGAATGCAACAGGACTTGTGTGGGCATGTTGTATGAAATGTGTTTTGCAGGTTATGCAGATAGCCCTGTTTTTGAGCACTGGTTTTGGTTTTGTTCATTAAGGGTGCTTTTGGGCCATCAATAGCCATGATTGAAGAGCAAATTTCCAAAACTGACTCAGTCCATTCTATGCTGCTGTTGAGATGAGATTATGGCGGAGACATTAGCCACTGTTCCCGCCTCCAAAGTGTCAATATTCATCGTGTCAAGCGAGCGAGTGCTGTGCAGACGCGAGCGCGTAGATAGGGTCCAGCGAACGCGAGCGCGTAGAGAGGATGGGTTTTCTGCTCGCGAGCGCATACGCGCGCGTGGTTTGTATGCGTGCGAGTTTTGGCACTAATTAAACGCCATACCAGACCGCCAATGAGTTAAAGTGAGGCCAATGAGCTAATGTGTTATGTTATTGGGAACAGAAACTCACTTGTTCCTCATGTTATCCGAAGAATTTTCGGTAATTGGCAAAGTCCATGTAAACTTTCTCAATAACGTATCACATAGACTGGATGAATTTTGAAAATTTCCTCTTCAGTACGAAAACAGTTTGAACCTCTTGCCTCCAGTGCAGATTAGTATTGGATAAACAGGTCGTGAACCCAAGGTTGTGCACAGAGAAAGTTCAGGAAGTGAAAGAAGAAGGTCTTGTTGAAAACAGAGGGCAAATTGAGGAACTGAAGCCCGGATGCATCTGGTTTAGATCCACTGACTGGCACAAACTGAGTGATACACACATGTCAAGATTTTCATTGTCTCATTGATTGGTGCGAAATCCTGTTAAAGTCCGTACTTCTCAGCTTTCCAACCCTAAAAGCCCGTCTGTGCTAAAAGAAGCACTACACTCATATACAAATCAGTTATTTTACTTCTTACAGCAGGTAATTTGTCAATTTTTCTGGGACCGCTTATTCGATATGAAGTCGTGGCGATCTTCTACCCCCGAAGTCCCCAACTCTTGTTCCCTGAGGGGTAAATTCCATCAGCAACACAAAGCTGGGCCCCTCACAACCATGGTGTTCCGCTAAGGACGAGAAGACGGGAAGACAGTTCACTCAAGCTGCATGTTTTTGGACTACGGGAGGAAAACTGCTCGAACACGGGGAGAAGATCAGACAGGCTGCCACCCAGCAAGCCCACATGCTGCCATTTTCAGCCGATACATATATACCCTGCAAATATTGGTCTAGCTTTATGAGCTAGAGGTACACAGCTCTGAATATGAACTGGATCACAGATTTATTATTAAATCCTAAAAAGGCAGCAGTACCCCAGGCAGACCTAAAGCGTTACCCCCCTAAAGGCTGCTGTATTGTCCCATTGCTTTTCTTCCTGTAAGTGCCCCCCAGGGAGGAAAGCACACTGCGGTTAAAGTGCCGGGTGACTCAGACACCCACCCTCCTTGCAGCATCACCATCCCTGCCAGCCGTAACCATATCCGACCCCGGCCCGTCCTACTCTCACCCTGCTTGGGGGGCCGGAGATGCATGCAGGAGCGAGATAGGATTCTTTGGCCTGGTGAAATCACACCGCCTCAGAGGTACAATAATCTTTTCCCATGTTTTTATTTCCTTTCCAAGTTATTCCACATTGTCGGAAAACAGGGCCGGGAAGGATTTGATGATGCAGCACTTTGCTGTTTGCTCGCGGTGAATCTTAATGAACGAAAGCCGGGAAGGCAGAAGTGGTGTTATCTGCCTCTATGGGCACATCTTGGCTCATTATTGCTGCCAGTCCTGGGTGGGCATGCAGCTGTGAAGAACGCCTGCACCCTCACACCTCAAAGACATACCGCATTTTTACCAGGGCATTCACTGTGCTGAGTTTGGCACCGCAAACTCAATAATCCGGAGTTTCGATTGGTCGAGTGTAAAGAAAGAATGATTAGAGAAGCCGTTTAAGTATGACGTGGTCCTGCTGAGGCCGTCGACACACCAATGACACTTGAGTGCATCTTGAGGCAGCTTAGTTGCATTGGGTAGCTATTGGGTGACTTAGCATTGAAGCCCTCATTGGAGTTGATTAGCATTGCACAGTTTACCAGAGCTGTTTTGATTGGTCAAGTGTAAAGATAATTGTGACAGAAGAATGATTACAAAAGACATAGCTGGGCTGTAGCCACGCCCACTGGGACTGGCTTGAGGCAGCTTAACTGCATCAGGTAACTATTAGGCAACTGCGGACACAAACCCAAGCAGGGGTTGATTAGCATTCGCTGCGGACTGAGAACGAGGTTAAACCAAACGGGGATTATTAAAATCCGTAATGGGAAGCCAGTTAAACCAGCACAATTCCGACCCTGGTGGGTTTCGTAGCCGAGGTTTCTCCCCGGTTCAGTCACGTTCACGAAAAAACAGGCGACCATCAGGAGTTAATAAATTGGAAGCGTAGTTTTGTTTTTCTCTCTAGAGATCCTGTGTTTTGTTACTTTCATCAGTAAACCCATGAGGGGGGCCCAATGAAGATTAATTTGTTTTTTTATTTATTTTTTATTCTGTGTTTTCTCGCTTGCCACTTTATAATAAAACTGCTGGTTTGTGGACCGTGTCATCTGTCTGCCAGGGATCCTGTCCTATCATTCCTGTCAGTCAGATCAGGCCATTAGTGAGATTTACAAGCAGGCTGTCATATCTGAAGATTAAAGACACACTGGCCTGATCCTCAGTCGTCCTGAAGACCAGTTGTGGAGGTTCTCCCCGTCATGTTGTCTCCATGATCCCTTGGGAGCTGTATGATGGAGTCCTCGTCCGACGTTCGGCATTCTTCAGTGAACAATCCGGTTTCTTGACAAAGTTATTGATAGGGCTGTTTTCTGTGATGGGCGCTCTTGAAAACCTTCCCATACAAGATGATTCATTTGGAGAGTAATCTAAATTTCAATAGAATCCCCATTTCCAGTTGACTGTGACTATAATTCTTCCATGTCAAGTAACTTCACTGTTGACATTGCTGTCACAGAGGCCTTTGCGATTGTGAATATTGTTTGACCAAATTGCAAACGCAGGGTTTACTTTTCAAACATGGTATCAGCTCTCTTGGTTTTCCATGAGGAAATAGCTTTTAGTTTGGTTTTAGCTTGTCTGTGGTGTAAGCAATTCTCTGTTATCGATTCTTTCAAAGAAAAGTGAACTTCTTTCCTTATCTGAGTGATTTAGATTGGGGTGGCCTGCTGGTTATGTTGTTCACATTTGTCCAGAGTGATGCTAATGAGGTTAAAGAGGAATGACCCGGAAAAGCCCATCAACGTCATCGCTGCGATGAGTAGTGAAATGGAGGATCTGCATGCTTCCATAATAGATTGTTATTTAAATGATTTCATCTACATGAACATTTCCAAGGCGTTTTATGCGGTTCGGTAGAGCTCCTCAGACCAGATGGGGTATATTGAACAAAGCAAGAGGCACTAGGATCCACATATTGGAAAACCATGCGTTTAAGTATTCTAGGAAACTGCCAAAAGAAAGGCCTTCAGATAAATATCCATCCATCTTCGAACCACTTGTCTTGCTCAGGGTCATGGGGTTTGTTATGCCATCAACTACACGTGAATATGAAATCCGAGCCACAAATATACACTTCCACAGCTGTCAGGAGACGAAAGAGGAAAGGTGGCATTTAAAAGCGGAATCCCGCATGGCAGAGCTCCTGCTTAAGGCTGTGGCTCTCAGCTCCGTGTTGCCAAAGCTGATAAGCCAGTGTATCCAATGTGCTCTAGCCAGGAGTGAGCCTCAGACGGAGCCCACCCCCACAGGACGAGCGGGGAGCCACACTCTGGGGGCCGGGCTCTGAAATTCTCCAAATCCCTTCCGAGGACCTTTGAAGGCGTCTCCACGCTGCCGGTGGACGTGACAGGTGATTTCTGGATGGGGACGTTTATTTTCTCATTCTCTTTGCATTCATTAAATGCCTCACATCTCACCGAGGCTGATGCCATTTGGGGGCCGGGATTAAGAGCCATGGTCTCCGTAACGCCTCTGTTAAACCTGTTTGGTTCCGTTAATGGTCTTGCGGGGAGGACATCTGAACGATGGCATCTCAGCTGGGGGCTGCAGCAGGAGCCCCTCTCTTCAGGAGACCCTTTGCTCCGCTCCATCCCTACAGGATGAATAAATCAATACAGTCAGCAGGGAGAACAAGGCTTTGAGCTCTCCTGCCTTCACAGTGCTCTGGGAATCTCATCCCGTGCAGACACCCAGGAAGAGGAAAAAGACGTGATGTGGAATCGCCTGAAACCCACGTTGGCTGTATCTGCATGGACTGCTTATTGGTGAAGGGCTGCCGGCTGAGCTGGAGAAATACCATCTAATGCAGCATATTATCCCTGTGTATAACTTTTGGCAATTTCTTGTAGAAAAATGTAGAAATTTCTTGTAGAAATTCATTCCAAATATGCAGTAACCTGATGTACCTGGTGTACGATATTAGTTAAAACAGCCTACAATGTTTTTTTTCCATGCTTATTAATAAACACCTCTGACATGGGGCTTCACGCACTGTAGAGGCCTCTTAAAGCTCTGAGCAACGGCTCGCCTGCACGTCAGACCAGCGAAAACCACCAATGCCAGCAGGTTCCCAGAAATGCGCGATGAGGAGCTCGCCACAGTGATCGTGGCCGGCAGAGTTGGGAACAGAAACCGACTTTGATTTAATCTCCATCTGGGATCAATGTAGCGGCCTTGAGTAGAAAAAGCCTTGGCACTCGATTAATGGTGAAAAAACTGCTCCGGCTCACATTGACGGACCATGTATCGATCCGGCGTGCCCTTTGTCACACGACAGTACCGCCACCACTAAATCAGCTCAGAGGGACTTTATTTCTACCAGCGCCATGTCAAGATGGAGTCCATTTGAGTTGCCATGATTCAGGTGATTCTATTATATAGGTATCAAAAGCACAGGAGTCGAAAGTCTGTAAGTTGCTTTTGGGTGTCTTTGTATTTTCTTTGTTTTTATTCTTTATTCATTGCCGTTCCCAGCCACACGCCTTAAGCCAGCCTCACACGGATGAGAATTCCACTCCTACCTGACTGGAGATCTTATAGGAAATAGCAGCCGTCTCCAGCGAGACTCACTGGGCGTTCGAGCTGAGATAGGGATGGGCATCCACTCCGTGCCATGTGTCTGTATAGTGGGTGTTAATTGGCTCAGTGGGGACCTCACCTTAAGATCACAGGCCAATCAAAACGGGATCACGGCCCGGCTGTCATTTCAATCTCGCACTTTCATTCATTAACGCGGCGGAGGGCTCACCTTGGGCCAAGGCCGGGCGTGAAAGGAGCTTAGCTCTGCGAGATGCCTCCAAATCTCCGTCTCCACCTGGCCGGCCCGCTTCAGATTCCTGTTTCAGAACGAGGAGCCTGGACAGCAGGAGGCCACGATAACGCAGCGGGGAGACAGCTTTCCGTAAGACCATCCACAGGGGCCCACGGCTTCCAAATCCGCCTCTTCTTACTTCTGAATTTTAGCTAAGAAAGGGCATGGCTTATTAAACAGTTTAGCGGGAGTTAAACATCGTTTCTGCGCACATTAAAGAGATGGTGACAGCGATAGTATATTACATAAAAATACTTCATCAAAGAGGTTTCCGGTGGCCGTTTTCCCTCCGTTTTTCCCCGAGCGTTAACCGCAGTCATTCTTTGACCCTGCTGCTTCTTTTCAGCCCGCGGTCGCGTTTTGCCTTTGATCAGCTGACGACTGAAGCGTGGTAGTCTGGGCGGGAGCGGACGCTGCCATTCCCGTCGTCTAGCACTACATTAACTTGTCCTTTCCCTTCTGCAAAATGTGACATGTTAATTACGCCCTTCATGCAGAGCTTTTTTTTTGCGCGAGCTTCAATCGGCAGCTTGGTAATTAGCAATGCAGGCCGTTCGAGTGGTTAGGCACGCAGCCCAATGCCGGGAGCCGGTGGGGGGGGCGGTGTTAGGGATTCAGCCAAACCTGGGAATCTATGGGCAACCCTGACGCTCTCCAAAGAATAAGAAAGGTCACCCCCCCACACGTTCCCACCTCAATGAAAAATCTATATGTTCCTTTAAAATGATTTACCATTTACTCTTCTGCTTAATTAAGTCATTTGAATGGTTAGGAAGCCAACCAGAGGCAGGAGCGGTTTGGGGGGGGTTAGGGTGAGGTCATCCAAACTCTGAAATGTTTGGGACACAATGACACCTTCCGTAAAACCCCAGGGGTGGGGGTGACATCATGCCTGGCCCCCTGACCCCCATAAATACATATGTTACTTGGATCTGAAATAAATGTATTATTATTATTACTATTATTATATATGTGGGCTAAAATTTTGTGAGCTAGGATCAGGCGAAATACAAACGTAAGAATATTTTCTTGACGGGCTCGTGATGTCGGTGCTGGGTGATCGAGTCGCTTCAGTTGGTGAAAAGTGAAGTTAATAACAGGAAAAATAATCAAGCTTGTGGAAGCAAGACAGCGTAAAGAAGAAATCCGAGTGAGTTACATATTTGTAAAAACTGTAAATTGTGACTGCAAAGCACTGCATAAATAACCTCGGTTCCTAGAGGACATTAAGGTGAAATGCATCTGGCCCCCCCTAACAAACATTTGGCCCCAGTCTGGCCCCCCCAGTTGAAATGGTCTAGACTGGGTCACACCCACGCACCCCCTAAATGAAAAATCTCTAAGTTCCTTTAATATGATTTTAACATTTACTTTTCTGGTTAATTTGCCTGAAGGAATAACGTGTGTTTTTCCTTTTTGTGAGTCTCAGATAACTGGCTGATTCGCACCGAAGTAGCTCCAGTAATTTTTTAAGGTGTGGGGGGGGAATGGCAGCTCTATTGCCTTAGAGGGGATGGGGGGCTGGTGATGAAGGGGATGGTGGTGGTATTGGCGGAGGGGGGGGGGCGGATTTGGCACCCTGGCCCACTGAGATAACTCTGTCAGACTCAATTTCGTACTGGGTGAACGGGGCTTTCGCAGTGCTGGCCAGCTGTCGCTGTGATGTCGTACTGTACCTGCATCAGTGATTCCCCCAGCGCCGGGGCTGATGGACCCAGAGTGGTGGTGCGGTACCAGTGGATACCAGCCCAGAACCCGGTCCAGTGACCAGTGACCACGGGGGCTGTTTGTTTGCCAACTGGAGCATGTGCTGGTCTGCTCTGGGGTGTGGCTTGTTTGGCTGGGAGAGAATATGTTGGTATGTCAGGCAGAATCCGGAGCAATTCAAGGATTTTTTTAAGGTGGAGGGCATATGAGAGACCATAGTTCAGGCAATCTTATTATTAGCCAATGATTTGTTTTTGAATTGGTGAGTGACAGTGGAGGGAGCACTCTAGCAGCCAATCGGCTGGCGCCAGTGCCCCTGTGGCCCCTCCCCTGGGCGCACACATAAACTTAAAAGCTGCGGGTCTGCATACTCACCTTCACTGCTGTACCCGTGAGCTGTGGACTTAATCTTAATTTCTCCAGTAAATATCCAGCTGGTGAAATTAGATGAGCCAATTTAGATAAAGTGATGATTAATTATTCTCTTGGCTATAAATTTAAGGCAAGGAAATTAATGATCGGGACCCACATATTAGCTATTTTTGTGACGCAAATATTGTTTGACTTGTGAGGGTTACATCTACTGCCGTCTCGACAAAGGCGGCTTTACTTTCCCTATGGGGCCCCCAATTAAAATAAAACTGAAATCGGTTAGTTGCTACACAGGTTGCAGGATAAATGTTCCAGCCTGTTTAGGCCCATGCTATGTCAGCTTCGGAATGCTTTAAATGGGGGGGGGACAAATGATATCGGCGAACAGGGTGGAAAGAAAATGGTCCCCACTCATTTCATTCGTGGTCAACAAAGCAGAAAAGTGGCTTTTGGCATTAAAATGCGGTGTATTTGTTTAATTTGATAAATTTTCGCTAATATGAAAGCACAATCTGTGCGTGGCAGGTTTAATGGAATCAGATTACTCTTTCTTCAGAACTTGGCGTATATATTTCCAGGCGTTGTTTCATCGCTTCTCAACGATTTATTTCTGTCTAGTCTGAGCCTTTGGGCAATTTGTCAACAATAGTGGTAATTATCGAAGAAAACACTGCCATTACGTTTCCATGCTTTCGGTTCGGCATCGCAGTTCCACACCGTCTCATTTGATGGTGTAATAGGCAGCCCATAGAAATCTCTTCCATATATAGTATAAATTGTCTCACGCCGCGTTTTCCCAGTCAGACCGTAACACAGAGTGCGTTTTGGTTGGCCGCCTGCCCTGCGTTCATAAATCGCCGCGTCCCACCTGTTGGATGCAAGTTGGAGGCTAATGGCGTAAAATGAAATGCGTCTGATTGTAGCCATCATAAGTTTGTCCAAAAGTTCCAGTCTGAAACCTCCCCGCTGTTTCCTTGACGACACGGACCGTGGAACCGGGGAGGGAGGCACTTCTGGTGCATCATTAAGAATGCAGCGAGGGACAATCACGAAAAATATTACCTACAAATAACCTAATGCAAAGCAAATAAAGTTTATTAACAAAAGCCTGGATTATATCCACATTTTTAAGACAAAAGGTTTTTCTCAACAAACAGAAATGGACGTGATTTAATACCCCCTGCCCCCATGCCCCCCCCCTCATCCATGTTTGATGCTATCCAGGGAGACTTTGCTCGCAGTTCCAGCCCCACTGATACCACCCACCCTCCTGATTTCTAACCCTGATGTTTGTGTCTTCCTGGCAGCGGACCGTCGAGGACAGTCCGCAGTGCCACGCTGGATCTCTCGGGGACGCACCAGACGAGAGACTGCAGCCACTGCACAGGTCAGGCCCCGTTTACATCCGGCTCTGCCTTTAATGTCTTTAGCACCCTCTCCCCCAGATGTACATCCCCAAGCCTGGGGGAGGGGTGTAGCGTATCCACATTCTCTGTGGTTTACCAGATGGCCAGAAAGGCCAGTGAGGCTAGACAAACGCACTGATTTTATCTTATGTTTTGTCGCAGTGCAGATCTTCAATGTCTGTTACTGTAACAGGTCGCTGTTTTTAAAAAGCTAATTCCCTCTGGGGTGCCCTCTAAGCTGTACGAATGCGTGCTGGTCATGTGTTACTGGGATATATTGTGTGTCTGTGCCCCCTGCCATCTGCTCCAGTCCTGGGGAGGGCATTTACATTTCATTTATTTAGCAGACGCTTGTATCCAGAGCTACGTACAATTGAGAAAACAGGGTCAGACGATCCCTGGAGCAATTAGGGGGTTAAGGATCTTGGCCAGAGGCCCAACTGTTAAATCACTCTGTTGACGCTGGGATCTGAACCAGCAACTTTCCAATCGCAGACACCGCGTGGCAGCCTGCTGAGCCAGACACCACCCCCAAGTTTTATGTATTTCTTAGCTAGATAAGCTTATGGCAAAACCCAAGTCCAATTTCCAGCATGGCCTGAGTCAGCTGACTAGTTGTGAGGGGGCGTCGAAGGCTTGGGATGACATGCACATAGACACGTGACTGACCTGCCATTCTCTTTGGCGCAGGGACAGAACTGTTGCATGGCAGAGGTGCCTGTTGTTCAGCTACTCAAGGCTTATGCCCTTCACAGCACACAGTGGCGTTCAAGGCTCATGCCCTTCACAGCACACAGTGGCGTTCAAGGCTCATGCCCTTCACAGCACACAGTGGCGTTCAAGGCTCATGTCCTTCACAGCACACAGTGGCGTTCGCTCCTAACGGGCAGAGCTGGGTCTCACTGTATGCTGTTTTTTTTTTTTTCCCTGAAAGCCAAATGTATTGCGCCAATGGCTCTGGTGTTCTCTGTCCCTGAGTAATCCGAGGAATTCCGCACTGGTGTTTCCGTTGCATTAAGTCGTCCACCGTATGCAGAAGTAACCAAGTAACCGAAGTCAATTAATCATCTGCGTGCAAGACCCTCAAGATCTGATTTTGGAAATCCTCCGTATGAAAAGGAGGACTTCGGTAACAGCACAATAGAGGGAGTGCCGGACTTCCGTAAAACCGGCTAAAGTAAATCAGGACTTGCTCAAATGATATTACTAGAATATTATGTGTTTTTTGCTATAAATGTTTTAAAGAGTATGTGAAGGTAAATCCGAGTTACGTGAAATTTCACTTGTGTTTGGGTTTGTGGAATGGATTCTGTACACCAGCCAAGAACTGGATTTATAAATAAGTGAGACTGAGTTGTCCACACATCCGTGCCTCACTCCCCTGTACCTTTTACTGATCCCCTTTTACTGATCCCCTGTACCTTTTACTGATTCCCTGTACCTTTTACTGATCCCCTGTACCTTTTACTGATCCCCTGTACCTTTTACTGATTCCCTGTACCTTTTACTGATCCCCTGTACCTTTTACTGATCCCCTGTACCTTTAAATCCAGCTTGTTTTTGTTGCTACTTAAAAACGGGAAAACACAGCAGAAGGAAAAGGTCAGTGCAAGGTGGACCCCCCAAAAGTGACCGTACCCTCATAAAACAAGCCCAGGCAAACCCCCCCCAACCCCGGGGAGTCAAGCCTCTCAGCACGGGGCCCCCCTCCCAGCGCTGCTGTTTACGACAGCGTTCGAAACGCTGACTTTCGCAGTTGGCTTGCAGATCCGTCTCCCTCGTGTTTCTGTTTTGGCAGGAATGGAGGTGCTCGCTCCCCATGAGAACAAGGCACCTCGGAGCCAGCGGGGACGGAAGGGAATGAAATTAACTGCGTGTCGGCTGACGCGGGTGCCAGCCATGAAAAACGCTCTGTTCAAATAATATCTATCATGAGGACTTGCTCAGGCTAATGGGAGAGACACATTGAGTTAGCCGAAATCCCAACAGTTCATTGGGAAATAGTGCCTTGCGGAATTTGTGCCATGGTGCTGGGAAATAGTAGAGGGTGAACTTCTCGTAAACTAAATAACCCCTTTGTCTGTTTATTTCTTTATTTTTTAATTGGCTGACAGCAGTCAAATGATAAGGAGCTAGGTTAACCTGATGTGGGTTGGCTGTTTATAGTCAGCCAAGGAGTGCTTTGGCTAATGACGCCGAGCTGAGCGTAGTTATGCTGCAGAGCTCGTTAGGGTCTAGACGGGGTAAAAATAGGAGAGAGTTAAATAACAGGAACATACCGCTATGGAGTAGCGCAGGGTTAACAAGGTTCCGACTCATTGCCTTAGTGGTGCGTCTCGAATTTTTAAGGGTTTTGTCGTTAGTTTTTCAGTACATTTTAAAGGTGCCTCGGTCCGTGTTTCTGCCACATTTTTGAGTAATAAACTTATCTCAAGCTGTCCGGTGCCCCGTTCTGTAGCCTGTCGCGTGGTACAATTTTAATAGAGATCTAGGCCAGCTAACGTGCTGTCCTTTCCTCGTCCCCTCTTAGTAGGGGAGACTTGCACTGTTGTCCCAAGAGCCGTAACAAGCACACTTACTGTAACTGATGGTGCATAATTAGCCACGATTGTTCTGGCGTTGCGAGTCCTCTCACGTCCCCGAGATCCACGGCAGCCGCAAACAGGCCAGTCCCACCGGGGCTGCGACACAAACATAAGTACTCAAAGCTCATTCGCCGCCACGCAGTCATTTGCATAGCGAGCACTTTCTGTTCGCTGGATATTAGAAGGGGCAGATGCTCCCCAGCATTTTTGGGATGTCAGCGTTTGGTGGGGGTGCGAGGACCGTCCCGAAGCCAGCCCATGTTCCTCAAGGTTCTGCTAGCGGCCAATTAAATAGTGCCTGTGTGCCGCACTTCATTTTCAGTTTTGGACTGAATTATATACTGTATGAATAAGATTCATGGCATTGTAAACATCCTGAGCAGTGCATTGTGGGTATTTCTCAACAATTACTTATTGTGATCTGAGAGTGGATAGATTCTACTTTTCCATCATGTCTCCTTTTAGCTTTTAGCTTTTGGCCTCCGCTGCGGCAGAAACTCCACTCATGCCCGCTAACAAACTCATATCATCTTTCTCGAAACATGGGGCAAATCACAGCTGTCAGGTTTTCCCCTGCGATTTATCATCGGTGCGGCCCGTGGGCCCTTTAAACGCATCGGCTCTTCTCAGTGCTGTTGGGAGCCATAAGCTTGTGTTTGGAATCATAGGACCTCGACTGTCTGTTTCCAGCCTAGATTAGCTATCAATCTCCTTGAGCCAAATGACACCTGCGCCTTTTGCTTCAAGTGTTCAGAGGCATTCTGGGAAAGAGGCTCGAGTATTAGAAAAGCTCCCACCTACCAACAAAGCCATAAAACTCTCACAGTAAAATTGCTTCTAGTAGAAGTGGAGCTCTCCTCATATTATCACTTGGGACAAATATTGCTGCAGAAATCTGTGTACCAATCAGATGCGCACAGCGGAGACAGAACACATTGGAGGAGAAATCTAATCTGTGTCGCTTTCTTCTACCTTTGCTTGTGATAATTGTGCCCGGTGCAGAGTATTTAGAGAGTATTGGAGTATTTATTAGTGTATCTATTAATGTCGCTAGCGGTGTACCCTTCCTTGATTTGTTTTCTATGTGGGAAAATCATGTCGACTGCCTTTCTTGGGACTTTTACTATGGTATTCGTAATGCTATTTTATTCTGTCTTACCTCTTCCTAACTTGATCTCGTTTTCCCTGATTGAATGTGCATCATACGGTTAATGTCAGTACATCTTCAGATCCATTTCACATACAATTCGGTGGCCTTGCAGTCAAGCGGCTGAGTTCACCCTTTGGGTGGGGAGCTCCAGATGCCTCCCCCCCCCCGGTCTGAAGCTCTCCACAATCAGAGGTTTGCTGCCCTCGTTACGAGCCGCGTGAGAAGCGATGTGCACGGGGCAGGCTAAATGTCAGGACGATGGAGTTTAACGGCGCGGTGATCCACGATGAATGAATGTAGCAGAAGGGCGGCAATTAACATTGACTGGGGACCATTATAGCCGTCCTTCGAAGAAGTTCATGAAGGGAAAGGCAGATTGTAAAGGTCCAGCTGAGTGACCAGAGTCGTGTTTTACAGCCATTTTATTTGCTGTCTCTGTCTCTTCCGCTGTCATTGGTCCACCAGTGTCCATCCAAAGATGCATCCAGTGAGATGAAGGATTGCTTGTGAGATACGTTTCAAACTAGGCTTTAAATGATCTGAGATTGTGTGGACTTGCAGTGGGAATTCCGGGGGCCTGGTGCGGAAGTCGTCCTGGCATTCACGGACGCACGTCATGTGGTTCATCCATCCCATAATGTTCACCGCATCATAACGGTGAATTCGCTTATTCATGGGCACCCTTATGATCTGAGCCGCATCTCAAAAAGAGTGAAGCAAGGTCATGGCTGGGCCGACCTGTCACTTGCAATGTGGGTCGGGAGGTGACAATCAGGCTCGTACTGAGGAACATCAAAGAAGTGTGTTATTTTAAGGAATGCTGGGCTTCTCTGCGGGCGGGCTGTAACCGTTGATGGACGATTTGGGCCTGTCAGTCAGCGGCTTGCGGGGGGGTGGGTGTGCGGTAGGGTCAGGAAAGCCCAGTTAGCAGCAGTAGTGTGTGGAGTCCAATGAGAGGCAGGACTTGTGTATAAATGGCTGCCCTCATTGGATAATGTTGCTGCGTGACACTTACATGGACCAATCAGAATCACAAAAAAAAGTTGGTAGGAATGTGACTCTTTCACACCTGTCAGGCCACAACTGAATGATCATACACCTATATGAACCTGGGCTATGGGGTCCACTGTCAATGTACATGTAGTAATGGATAAAACCTTAGACAGGATTGCAACGTGGCCAGCAGCTTCAAGTCTGTTCACTGACCCTCTGGTTGGTGTTGAATTTAGCGAATGATATGCAGGAATATTAGGAGGATTCTAAACACCACATAGACCTGGGGGGGGAGTCCAGAGCTCTTTAAGCAGCATATAAATCTGTGAATTAATGGTCAGTCATTTGCCAGATGCTCTTATCTGATGTAGCTTGTAGGCCAGCCGTGTTAATTGGTGCATGTCGTTTGGTAATAAACAAGAACCTTAAATGAAACTAGCAGGATATGCTTGGGCATTTGGAGAGGTCAATCTATGTGATGTCGGCAATGACCCACACAAAACAGTCAGATTTCATAAGACAGTAGATGAATACAGTCAACCATGTGACTACTGCTTAACCAAATCGACAAATGGAAACTAATTTGTATCTATTATTCTGAAGCATTTTACAATATGTGCTGTAACTGAAAATCATGATTTATCTCAATTATTATTTTCTGTCACAAATCGCAGTTGCTATACATATTCCTCCAGGTCCTGGGAGAGTGCGTGGTAGATATTATCCATTTTTATATACCGTCATACTGTTGGCGTTAGTTACTTTATGCAGTCAAAATATGTGTAACTATACAGTGTATCGAATGAAAGATTTTTTGTTGCTGCTCTGAGGAAAATCAGCAGATGTACACTGGCAAACAAATGGAGAGGAGGGATCAGCCTTGTGCATTTTCGCGTCTAGCTCCCTGAGTCTGGACCTCCCTCCCTACTGCCATTCGTCACTTGAACACAGTCTCCAGTTTCAAAACCAAACCGAAAACCTTTTTGTTTGCTTAAACTTATAACCCTCCTTATCCATAAAATGTGTTTTTTTCATGTCTGTTTACTTTAAGTTCTTTGTAAGCATCTTTAAGTTTTTGAAAAGCACTGTATAAATGAAATTTATTATTATTATTATTATTATTATTATTATTATTATTATTATTTTTATTATTATTATTATTTTTTTTATTATTTTTATTATTATTATTATTATTATTGTGTGGAGCCGTTACTGCAGTACGTCAGTGTTTGCCTCAGACCATATGCATCCCTGTAAGGCAGTGCCAGTGAGCCAGTGAACTCAACTGGTGACAAAGGTAGCCGACTGGGACGCCGTTTTCTGACGGGGCACTGACTTAGCAAACCGCCAGGTCCAGCCACCCAGCAAGCTTCACTGCCGGTGCCCCCCTGGCACAGCGTGCCCCGTCCATGACAGAGTGACATTGGGCAGTGACGCCTGCTTATAGGAAGCCGCATGAGCTGCGGGCCGCCACTGCTGTCAGCTCTACAAGGACCCGGAGCTCGTTGGTGTTACATGTATCATCCTACGCCGAAAAAACCTCATGGTATGCAGAGATCTTATAGCAGGCCTGGGATGTGAGACACATGCATATCCCACACCGTCCGTCTTAAAAAGAAAGTCTCTCGGAACCGCTCTTCACACAAGGACCCCGCCCGAATGTTCCCAGCTGCCAAGCAACACGTTCACGGCCACTGTTCCCACTACCTCTCCACCTCCTGCTTTTGATTGTCGCCTTCAAACTGTATCGGCCCAAGGACACTTCAGAATCTGCTAGCTGCCTGGTTCTCGATCTGCTGGTCTGATTGAAGTCCACTGTCTGATTTCATTCTGTATTTCTCAGTAGAAAGACTCAAAGAAGAATGGATGTGCAGATTATAATAATAATCCTGGTGAAATATTACCTAGTTTCCTCTTTGAATAACTGGACATTATCAGAATCCTTGACTTTTGATAGCTATTGCGGTGAACAGGTGTTTAGGTTGCTGAAATATTACTAATAAAAGCTTTTTTTGGTTCAGCCTGTTAATGATGTATTCGGGACTTTATATCCCAAACAAGCCTGTTGGTTGTTTAATTTTGAATGCAAGGTTTAAGAGATAAACATGAAGCACTTTGGCAGCTTTGGGCATTAAACATCTCGCTCCTCAAACTATCTTCATTCCTTCAAGGGGTTACCAGGAAGTAGGTCAGACTTACAGAAAGCATTTCTAAACTCGGGAATTACTGGCTCTCCTTGACCCCTTCGCATGCTTATGAAGTTACCGCATGGTCTTGTCTCGCCAAAATGTCAGCCATTTGTCAGATCGGTCCAACGGATTCCTCCAAATTCTCACAAGGAGGACGCGGAATAGAAGCCATGGGAAATTTCAGAGAACCACACTTGGCTTCCCAGTAACATTTGTGTCCAATATTCTGGTTTCTTCGTTACTATTGCAAGTTTGGATTTATGTGGCTGTTATTAAACCATGGCTTTGTCCCCCAGGATTGATGAGGAACAGGCACAATAGCACAATGGGGTCTTTTTATAGATGTGAATGATGTTTGATGCTTTGTTGCCACCTGCATAAATATTATGGAAAATTCAGGCAAACACAGTCCATTCCAACTCCTTTTAGCCAAATGATGCATTATATCTTATTTTTTTTTTCATCAAAAACATGCTGATTTCTTGACTGGTTTGTAAGAATCATTTGAAAATGTGCCTCACAAAAGGGTATGTTATATAAATGGAGACTGATTGGCATCCGTGTTGTTTATTTTCTAATGCTGCGCCAACAGATTGTTAGTTTATCATCAGATGCAGAATCAGGGTGGCTATTGTCCTAAAGATGCCTCCTTATCATCTCCAGGCTGCTGGACCCCCCCGTCTATACATGGATTGTTACTCTTCCTCTGCAAAAGTAGCGATATGGTAGCGTAGATGGGGAACCGTTTTGTCAATACGCAACCTCTATGCCAGAGAGGCGGGAAGGAAGATTGAGGGTCGAAGGAAAACAAAAAAGTGTCCGGCAACATGGGATGTCGGATGATGTGGGACAAGAGGTCGTTACAGATGTCCAGCCTGCTGTCCAGTGGACCTGCTGTTATTTCAGCTGAAGCCAAACCAGAGCTTCCATTCCCAAAACTAGCAGAAAGAGCGAGAGACTTTCCCACCGCAAACTGTTGCAGGTCGCAGAGGAGAGAGCCGGGCGGAAACTTTCGCCGCCACCCCGGCCACGTTCCGGAAGGTTCCGCAGTCGCGGGGTGGAGAGGAGAACTGGACGACGGCCAGGCTCTTTTGACAGGAAGTGGGTTACGGTCGGAGGAGATGTCGCGAGCTGAATCTCAAAGCCAGCTGGGCTTCGTTCTGCAACCCTTGTGTGTGGAGACGGGTGTTTTATGGGGCCGTCAGCCCGTGGGTGTTAGTTCTCGAGCTGGTGCCAGTCGCTGAGGATAATTACAGCATGCCTTGCATGTGGGGATATAAATAGGCAACAGATGCTTTTTCAGTGCGTGTTTTAGTGCGTATGTCGCGTATGTGTAAATATATATAACAATCATGACATTTACATACATGATGATAAAAAACCACCAGACATTTACATATGTCAGGTTAATGAAGAGATTCCGTAATCAAGAATGATTTCATATAT
>JAOYFF010000015.1:870423-894221 GCA_025773925.1 Cryptomyrus ogoouensis | reverse complement strand
GTACTCAGCTGCTGGGTAGAAACAAAATCATGGTCTGGATTTGTAGCTTCTGGACCTGAAATGCCCAACACTGGATTCATGGACGGTTTTTTCCTAAAAAACTGAATCATAAAAGCAGTAGGTAATATATCAGGCCAAAACAGAGACAAAATGTCCTATATTTACAAATTTATATACTGTCAAATTTATAAACATACATATGTATGGTTGCTTAATATACATATGAAATATGTTGATTTGGGACATTATATCAGCTTGCCTTTGCAGTTTAGTTGAAACTGAATCATGTGAATTAAGAATGTTCCTAGGATAAATAGCTAAATGGGCATTAACTGTTTCAATGTTAGCCGTTGATGAGCCTCTTGTCGACAGTCTTCACTATCGCCAGTTGCTGCTCATCACTGTCTGTCTCCTTCATCTGAAGGTGCCTGGTAATTTTCTCCATGTTGAATCGTCTGTGAAGATGTGATTCCCTTCAGCACTGATTTTGGCTAAAATCTGACATGGTAATAATTAATGCGATTTGTAGCTTTTATTGCTTTTCCGCTAAACGGTAAAAAGCGGCCAAACAATCAAAGTTCCGGAGAATTCCAGTGGTTTGGGTGCCTCATTCCATATAAATGATGTGTCCAGTCACTGACCCAGCGTTTATTAAAATCCATAAAGTTTCAAAAATGGCCGAGAGATAATTGCATGCGTGCTCCGAAAATAAAATCTATAATTACTTTAGGCATTTCCTCGATTATAGGCCTGGATCCTCAAGTGTGCTGGAGCGGAGGTCTTTGTCTGTCTGTCTTGCCTTATAGTCTGCAGTAACAGCCATTGGCTTCTGTAAGACGGCTTTAATTTTAGCCTGTCTGATGAGCGGTCGACTTAGATTAATTACATCATTCAATGGTAGCCTGTTGCTAATTCGCTAATTTGAGCGGCACCGTGCCGGGCCACCTTGAAGCCCTCACTGCTGTTGGGGGGTCGGCTGCGAACGGTGAGGGGGGCCCCTGGCTGTGTCGCGTCTCGGCTGTCCTGACTGATGATGCCGGATGACGTCGGTGGGAGGTGGCACAACATCTCAAACTATTTCAGGACTTCACGTCTCTCGCTCTGGCGTGAATAAGAATTATCACGTAGAACCATTTCTGCGAAAAGGCAAGAGGAAGCCGGCTGTATGCATATTTGATGTGTACTGCAAATGGGCTTCCTCATTTATTAAAAGGCTTATATATGTGGCCTTCTGATCTATATATATGTTGATAGCCGGTAAGGATTAAGCTCTTTCAGGAAAAGCATAATTTGAAGTAGTTTTGGGTTTGTAGTCAGTGTTCCTAAAGTGTTGGACTCCGTTAATGATAGCTAAACTATAGTGATACGCTGATGCGAAAATTTTGACCAATACTAATATCCAATATATTTTTGTCTAAAATCAGCAATAGTGATAGTTGTCTAAGCTAGGAGCCACTTGCTGAGCCATAAACATGTGGCAGGCTAGTACTTTGAGGCCTCTTCTCAACTACAGAAAATAGCTTATCGCCCAGTACAATCGTCTCCGTTATTTTAGTAGCTGTGTCTTTAGCGCCAGTGCTAACTTTGAATACTGATAACGTTTAAATATCATCCACAATATCGACTAAGACTGACATCAAACCGAGGCCAGTTTCTTGATTTTTATTGAATATCGGCCGATACAGGTATGGTAATCGATACATCATGCATCTCTGCTAAGCTAACCTCGAATTGTGAGTGTAGTGCATTGGGCTCTGAATCTGCGTCAAACACATTCCCTCTGACCATCTTCAGCTCCTGCCTTGGGCCATCTCTCCCACCATCAAAAACATTATAAATACATTAATGAAATGCTCAGCCACTGCATGAGTTGGATTTCAGTCAGGTGTAACGCGCTCTCAACCCTCTCGCGAAAACTATTTGTCTCTTCATAAATATGAATTGTTCCATGTTGTTTTTTTCCCAAAGAGAAGCCCGACGGAGCCCCGTCTGGGTCACCGCCCAAGCGTCCGAAATACCGGCCACCGTCTAGCGAGAGTTTCGCCCCGTCGACATTTTAAATCGCATCAGATCAGCATTCTGCCACAGTTCATGACCTGACTCAGAAAAACCGCACAGGTTTTCTGTGTTGGGATATGGCCAGATATCGGTGTGAGATAAACTGACTTAGCTGTGGAGGAGAAGTGGTTGGCACTCGAAAGTTAACCCAGCGATGTTCATGTTGCTAAAACTGAGCGTTAATAAATCTTTATATGAGTTAGGAATTCCAGACAGAAGCTAGTAATTCGTTTATGTGGAAAACCACAGACATGCATCCTGTTATTCATTCTGAGCTGCCCCAACCTCCCCTGAGGGAAAGCCTCAGAACTGGTCAGCTGGCTGTCATCACCACCCCAGCCTGTCACATGACCCCCCAAGCGTCAGTCGCTGTTTGATTGCATGAGTTTGAAGGATTCATCTTTTTTTTTTTTTTCATTTTGCAACCTTCCGACAGGTTCTGGAATCCTGGAGAGACACTCACTTGGCACATTCACACAATCCCTCGAAATGAATTGGACTAAATTTATGTGTGTTTAACCCCATTTAGGGGACATTTTATGACAATTATCTGTTGGTAGGATGTTATTAGTGGGGAATGTGTGGGGGGTGATTACCATTTGGGGTGGGGGGGTCAGAGGAGACATTTGAAGTGAAATTGTTCCCAGTGAAAGCTCTCTCTGTCAGAAAATGTCTCCCAGGGAAAATCTTGGATTTCAGGATTAATCTGATACTGATGACTCACTGCTGTGTTGCCGTGTATTAGGAACAATAGCAAGCAATCACAGCATACACTTTATCAATTTATGAAGTGTTTGCCCTCCTGCCTACGCAGTGCGGAATCATCATCCCCTCCGCACGAGATGGCGTTGACCCTTAATCAATTTATTTGCAGTCAGTTTAAGTCAGTATTTTTGTATGGCAAATTTTTACAGCATTTCATAAATAAATGTTTCCAGGCAATTGAGGTAGGTTAAATAGGGGGAAAAATCTGAACAAAGAAAAAAAGCTATATCTGTTTTTCAGAAAGGTGTCTCGAAAAGAGCTTGAGCTGAATGAAGCAAAAAATACGTATGAATGAAGCAGGAAGTACCTGCGTGAGAACAGGAAGCAGCATCACAGGTTATTCGAAACTAAAAAAACAACTAAATGAAATACAGAACGCAGAACCAATGAAACGCTCCCTGGGGGGGGGCTCTTTTGGGACCAGCCCCGGATCCAGGCTCAGCATCCAGTGGCTCCCCGGGAGACTGAACCTCATTCTGCTGAGGCCCCCAATTAAAGCGAGGAGAAATCTGAGTCACACCACGATCTGCAGATGTGACACTCCCCCCCTCCCCCCCCAGAAAGCAGAGAGCTCTGTAAAAATATGTTAGTGGGGGCGTAAGAAACCGGCCATTGGCGTGGGGATAAGAAAAGCAGGGTGCGGGTTTGTGACCCCCCCGGCAAGCGGGCTTGGGCAGCGTAATTATTTGAATGCCGTGCGGCCGGTGGGATCGTGCGTGGGTTTTAAGGCCAGATGTGAAATAAGTCATAAGTAGCACGTTCAGATCTTTATGATCTTCACCAAGTTGGGCAGGAGCAGGGCTGGACATTCTGGCAGGGGGGGCCACGTTCAGATCTTTATGATCTTCACCAAGTTGGGCAGGAGCAGGGCTGGACACTGGGGGATATGTGGACGGGGTGTGGTCTGACCAGCCCCTTTCTAGTAAGCAAGGGTGCATTTCTGCTGAAGTTCACAGCTCCCGGTCATATGGCCATCAGGAATATATGCTGGCAGCTTTAGGTCACTGGTTCCAAATCCTGTTCCTGGCGCCCCCCCCTTCTGCCAGAATGTTTTCATTCCAACCCACACTGCTTTCAACCTGCCACATTCATTATTAGCCTATTAAGGACCATCTGGGCCTGATTAAGGTAGGGTTGGAATTCTGGTGGGGAGGGGGCACCAGGAACAGGACTGAGAACCACTGGCTCAGGGCAACAGAGAACCTTTCATTTATCTATCGATCTGTTTTCCAATTGCATATACAGCATAGGACGCGATAAATGAGAAGTTCCTGGATGGGATGCTAGTCATTATATCTACTTTATTTAATAGGTGCTTTTGCCCAAAGTGACGTACAGGCGAGGCAAACATAGCCCGTCAGGACACACACATGCGCTGCGTTGTCAGGGGCCCAGGGCAGAGCTTTACTTGGGAGGCACCCCAAGAACACTGATGATGATTTCACTTCTTCCAAAACACAGGTAATTCAGGTCCCTAGGCAGCTGCCTATTCTACGTATATCCAGAGCTGGCTGTGTCGCTGCCTGCATATAAACATTTTAATTTGATTAATATGGGTTTAAAATTGTTTTTCATTTTGTGTAATTATTCTTTTATATATGAATATATATTTTTTTTTTCCCTTGAGTTTCTCTGGGCTTCCTTGTGTCAATCAGGCCCTCGGCAAATGCGTGGTTGTCCTATGCCTGAATCCGGCCCAACATACACATAAACATAAGCATTGTAGAGACACCACTTTGCACTGCAAATCTTTGCACTATGGGGTTAAAGCAGAGTACCCAGCCCGGAAGGTGCGAGTCCACTGAGCCAACATGTCATCCTCCTATATTTAGCTACATCTATTTACAAGGAATCAAAACGCTCAACTGAGAATTTACTGAAAGGTGGAACAGTGGTCACAGAGATTTTAGATGTCTTCAGATGGTTCCATTTTCATTATAAATCACTAACATGCCTTGTCAGGCAGGGGAAGCTGACTCTTACTCTTCTGCTGCCTTTATTTTAAGCCGCTGTGTTGACAGGACACTTTCGGAGAATCGTTCCGGGGATGTCGTCACAGAGAATGAACTGGGGGCAATGCAGTGAGCCTCCTTAACTTTTGGTGGAGGCCGTGAAATGTAAAACATTTTTCCTCATATATTTGCTTATGATGGCAAATGAACTCATTTGCATTCAGTACATCAGCCATGTTTGTTAACAGTATTAGCTGTATTAAAGGCACCACTCACATTTGACAGGACAATGAATGAAGATCTTCTTGAAAGCTCTAATAACTCATTGAGTTTTACCAAGGTTATGATGATTGCTGTGCTCTCTCAAAAACGGGACAAATATTCTAGGAATCTGTTAGTGATCAGTATTTCGATTTAGGTTGGCGTTTTGCAGCAAAGGTTGAGTTCCTCAGTTCTGGCCCTGGAGAACCAGTCTGCAACACAGTTTGCAGTTATCCCTGCTCAAACCCACCTACTAAACCAGTCAATTGGCTGGTGAGCTGAATAAGGTGTGTCTGAGCAGGGAAATCTGCAAAGTGTGTTGCAGACTGGCCCCCCAGGACCGGAATTTTGGAACCCCGTAGTAAGATCTTACTGAAAGTTTGAGGAATACACTAATCAGGCTGGTGTACTGTTTTCATTATGTCATGATTTTTAAATGTACATCATGAATTTGTTGCCATTGGAGATAGCTGGCAGATATAAGGAGAGAAAAGACATTTCTGTAGATCCTATACATTCATGCTGGTAGTCAAGTTCCCATGAGGACAGGTGGGGAAGGGGGGGGTGAGTCACTCAACCATCTGTCCTTCTGATCAGCAGACTAAATGAACTGCTTATCTGCTCTATTCTTGACTCTTTTGGCTATTGAAAGACACTCGTACTTGAGTTTTGAGATACGAGAAAGCTGTTTGAAAGCTTTGAGATGTTGCTGTGACGTATTCTGCGCCCGACGCTACGTCGTCCATCGCGTCCAATGTCTTCTGTACCTTGGAGAGACTGAGCAGGACCCTGGAGGGTTCAGCTTGAAATTATTGTCATCGCAGTACCTTGCTAATGCACGATGGATGCATGAGGCGTGAGAGATGAAGCCTGTAATGGGGAGGTAGATGTTTTATTCAACAGGTTCCTGTGTAGAGCATGATATCAAAACTACAAAGGTGAGCTATGCCCAGCATTCAGCTGAGGTTTTGATGTAGGAACAGAATACGTTTTTTTTGCATTTCTCATAGGCTTCTGTGACCTGGATTCTGTGCTCAATCCCTGACGATCTCCTTGCTTCTCCCAGTCTTGCAGAACAACGATAGCAGAGGCCATTGTCAGATGATGATTTATGAACAGAGACTCCTGAAATGAAACTCCTTCATAGAGCCAGCTGCTCAGGCGAGGAAGCCTTGAACCCACGCATCTGATCTCTTGCGTATATAGGCTACGGCTTTCTAGGGAAACGCTCTGGAAGGCAAAGGGATACAGATCTGTATTTCCACCTTCACGCCCTGCTGGGAGCAGACTCAAGATCCAACACGTGTGGTTCCTGAGCTGATATTCCAGAAAGAATGAGTGCAGAAATGTGAAATTATTGTTTTATAATGAGGTCTCTGCTTCTTTGCCAGGCCGTAAAGGGGTTTTATGTTTGCTGGATTCCGGAACGTCGCAACTGAAGGAACATGGGAGCACAAAGGAGAGAAATGAAAGATACCAACACATCTGTGCTTTTAGTGCTCATGCACAGAACATGAAATATAGAACAGAGAAAAAAACACACACGGACTATAGAGAACCGCGGGATCGATAAATACCTCAGGTCATCCCGAACACGGAACGCATTTCACTATTGTTGTGTTATTCCCTTGTGTTCACTTTCATTCACATTCACCTAAGATCTTCCCCCCCCCGTAAGTTATTTTGACATGGCAGGTGGGCACGTCCACCGCTGAAGTATCTGCAGGTGCGGGGAATTCATCAAGGTGATCAGCCGGGTTTTTTTCTCTTTTTAATTTACGAACCAGTAAGGATCTGCCCATGTTCCGTTGATTAAAGAGCTTATCTTGCATACAGAGATATTCTTTCTCGATGGGAGGCGTGACCGCCGCGTATCTATCTGTCATCTTCCGTCGGCGCTTCACTGGGAGAGATTACGGTCGCTGTGAGTCACTCTGAGGGACTCTATTGAACAAAGATGACTTGTCACTCATCAGAATATAGCCGTGTGTCATCCGCGGTTCCGGCAATGCTGGGGAAAGATCAAAGCGAGTACGATTTTTATTGTCAATATAAAAAGCTGTGTCAAAATAGCCACAATAAGCTAGTATATGGTCATTGTGATGTCATAACGGTATGATTCCACTAACGGGGTCCCCGCTGGGCGGCAGCTTCTGAAGCCGTGTTTTCTGTTGTGTTCTTCGTATGAATTCAGCTGGATGAGCACTTTGTGATGTGTGTCGCGGAGAACTGGAGCTTTTCTATGGATGTGTATGCGTGTACGGTAACGTTGTGTGCTGCTGTGGCCTCGATGAGAGGCACAGTGCAGTAGCAGCCTTCTCTGGCTCTCACACAGAAGGTGTGTTTATTTGACTCTGTGCATGATAAGACCCCTTACCAGCCTCTCCACTTCCAGGACCTCTTCCCGGACAGCGGCGAGATAGCGGTAACAGCTGACGGGAGGGACTTGGTGCTGCAGGTGGAGCGGAATCAGTAAGTATCCATCCCCCACCCCCGAGTAAACACTCTCCCCAGCACTGACAGCACTGACTGTGAAGACTCTGAGCTCATTATGCAGCCAGAGTCTGTAAGATTCCCTGAAACCAGGAATGCCTGCCTCCATGTTACGAGAACATGATCTTTATGTCTGGTGATCCGTCTACGTTTTTTACTCATCAAAAAAGCTACCGGACAAGGGTGGGAATGTGTTTTCCTGAAGGAGGGGAGTTAGATGTACAGTCATCATATGCAGTGCTGTAAACAGGGGCAGGGCCAATGGGGCACTGGCCCTGCTGAAAGCTGATTGCCCCCCTCCCCTGTCAATCAATGTCAAATCAAAACATATCATTGGTTAATGATAAGGTTGGCCTCTCTGTTTCAATTATGCCCCCTCCCCCCCCAGCATACACCTGTGATTGCAGTCGGGATGTGTGTGTGTGTGTGTGTGTGTGTGCAGCGATTGGAGTAGGTTTATATATAGTGTAACGTGGCACATGTGCCTCACATCACACTCTCACTTCCCGCTCTGAAGGCGCCATGCGGCGGGAATCACCGGCATGGGGGCTGCAAGCCGGCGCAGGTCCCACGCAGCCGGTGACGTCGCAGCGAAAAGCCACTTCTCCATCCGCAAAATGAGCCGCCCCCCCCCCACCCACATTAACAGAGCCGATTCTGAAACAGCCTGACCGTCTCTCCCATGGGGTCGACATGACGGGTCGGCGGACGGGGGGGGGTCACATGTTCGTACTGCATCAAGGCAGGAGGAGAGAGGGCCGGAAGAGGAGGAGAAGAGGGCGCGGGATGAAATGCACCAGAGACAGAGAGTTGTGAAAGTGCCGCCGTATCACATCTGCGACTTTTCTCCTGGAAAATACAATATTTATGGAAGGAGTAGGATTCAGGTTTGGGTCTTTAAGGGGTCATCAAATGTCACTTTAAAAGCCTGAATAATGTTTTAACAAGCAGGTTACCAGGAATGTGCAGCTGTGGCAATAAAGTGTGATGCTGGAGAGAACATCACACGATAGCTGGGGAGAACTGGACCAGTGAAAGTTTTTACTGGAATGTCTATCTGCTTTGTAGATACCCTAGGCTTTAACCACGTGATACACTCCCCATGCTTCCCTGAGCCAGATGTTGCGTTGTCCTTTGGTTAGAGCTGCGTTACTTTATTGTTTACTGTTGTGATGCGTCAGTGCAGATGTCAGTGTGGGAAAACCCCGGTGGACTTAAGGTCGCGGCCAGGTGGACCGGACTGGACCGCACAAGGACGTTAGGAACGAGGTCCCGACCAGAGCAGTTCTAGGGTTTTTAAAGGTTGTGCGTGTAGGAGGGGCTGTAATTCATACAGAGGGGCCAACCTTATCATTAGCCAATGAAATGTTTTGATTTTGTGAGTGGCAGGGAAGGAGGCACTCTGTGGGCCAATCAGCTTTCAGTTGGGGCCAGTGACCCAGTCTCTCTAGGATCCAAACTTATTATGGGATTTCCCCCTTTTCATCAAAAGGGGGTAGGGAGAAAACACAAAACAAACCATCAAGGACAAACTAAAAGATGCAGTTTCAGGAAGGAAAGGACTAACTTCACAAAGCCATCGGTGATGGGCGAATGGTGGCTTCTGATTGGCTTTCAGTGTGCAATCTGACCTGTGGGTCGAGTTCAGGTCAGCGGAACAAGAAAGCAGGAAAGTTGTGGCTTAATTCTGGAGAGGAAACATCTCGTGCAGGAATAGATGCTGAGAAGAAGACGTCAGCTTCAGCTTCCTGTGGTGACACGTTCTCCCCCATTGGCGTGAGCCTGTCACCGCTTCCTGGGGCTCCTGGGAAGCCAACACCCTGTATACCCCGCAGACACCATTTTTGGCCGCGGCTGCCCGATACGTGCCTCTCTGAGGAACTGAGCCGACATGCGCCGACTCCTGAGACACCTTGCAGCTGGGTCCGTCTGCAGTGGTCCAGCTGGTTTGGGTGTCCACTGCACACTGCTAGGACTCGCTGGGGTTTTCCGTTTCTTAGACGTGGAGAAGCATTGATTCAGCTTGATGTCACTGAAATGAGTTTCTATAAGATTGACTCAAATATTTATAAATCCTGTAAGATGTTTTTAGGTTGGTGGGTGGGTGCCCCAGATGAGTGAGGGGTAGTATCCTTTGTGCCGTGTAACAAAGCTCATGCATGATTTAATACGTAACCAGGGTTACCTTCGGAAAACCTTCCTCCTGTTTTTTTGACATCATATTATTCTGAAAGGACCTCATGTAAGATCAGTCTGCTCAGGGTGGACAAACTGAGTTACAAGCAAAGGGTCCAGTCTGGTCTGGCCTCCAGTCCACACAGAAGCAGCTGCATTCTTTGGTATTTCTGAGGCCCCATTTCAATGTAGTGACTGTTTGTGGCCAACAGGGGGCCCCCACACCCGAGGGGCCCCACACAAATGTGTGATTTGAGTGGTGGCAAACACTCCATGCATACGGGCAGGATACAAGACAGGCCATACATGAGCGTTCACCCCAGCCGGGCCTCAAGAACAGCATCGTGGCCCCAGCGGTTTTGTCTGGCCTGGGGAAAGTAGGTCAGTGGAGCTGGGTTCTGGCAAGCTGGCGGAGCCCCTGAAGGAACTCAGCTGTGAAGGGGGGGTGGTTGCACTGAGCTCAACGGGGGCTTTTTTTATACGGGTCCCCCACTGCTCTCTTGCTTAGGGCCAGCTGGCAGGCTGTCCACTGAGGAAACGGGGCCTGGAGTGGCGCCAGCAGAGGGGGAGGTGAAGGGGGAGACTGGGAAGTAAATAGCCGCGTTGAGAGGGACAGAAAAGGCCTGGGACTCGGTGACGTAAAGTCTCTGTAGACCGCTCAGCCTTCTGCAATTTCAGTCAGGCATTGCAGAGGACACCTTTCACGGCTGCATCTGTGTGGTAGATCCCACTCAGCCTTCTCGCTTTCAGTCAGGCACCAGAGGGGACACCTTCGTGGCTGCATCTGTGTGGTCTGTACGGCTCAGCCTCCCTGCCTGTCAGCACTTTCAGCCTCCTCATTTCAGTCAGGCACTGCAGGAGACACCTTCATGACTGCATCCATGTGGACTTCTCCTGAGCTATAGCAGCGAGGAGCCTCTGGGTGTCTCCCATTTACATGGGAAAAGATTGCGAGATGTGCTGCCTTTCTCGGACTCCTTAGGGAGTCATAATTGGGACAGCTGACAAATCTGGAGACCTGAGTACAGGTTAGGTGCAGAGGTTCCATTTCACCGTCTCTGACAAGTTCAAGGCCTCCCGTGCAGATGGCATGGAGTAAAGCAAGGCTTGGATCTAACCCTGACCCCTTTGCCCACGAGTCACAGGTTTGAATGCCAGAAGGTCTACTCATTTCCAGAAGGCTCTGCCCCAATCCGACGCAATAAAAATACCTAGCTTTTAAAAATGCAATGGGCGTGCTGTGAGGTGTGTGGGTTTCCCCCGGGTTGGGAGACAGGATGAGCAAATTAAAAAATGACACAGCCGGTAATCCTGCTCGTCTCAGGGTGCCTGAGGAGGCGCCGCTGTCAGGAGATCCGCGCTGCGGAGCCGGACAGGACGTGATGGCCCCTTATTCCCCTGCGCAGTCAGCCTTAAGGTCACCCCCTAATGAGCCCCTGTATATTTCCTGTTTATTTTAATAGGCTCTGCCACGTATGTGAATTTAATCTACCTGCTTTTACCAAGCGCCCAGCATTCAGTCAGTTAAACAGAGCTTCGGAATATGTTTTAAATATCTTGAAAATGTAGAGACATAATACTCAAGTTGTGCAGAGTTATTTATCCACAGCCACACACAAATTCAGCTTTTGGATTGTAGAATTCTGGGTAATTCTGCCAGTGTATGAATTCTATATTGCTGCAGTCATTTCTCAGTTTTTAAATGTGTTTTTTTTTTTGTTTGTTTTTTAGTGACAATGCATTTTTAGAGTCGTTAACAATGAGACAGTGTAAATGCTGGGTTTGTCTCTAAGCTGCTGTGAGTGCTACGTGTTAATTAGGCGGCAGAACCCTGCCGCAGAAAAGGGTTTAAAGATTCCGACTGGAAGCGCGGCTGTTTATTTACTCGCGGCTAAGCGGCTCTCCTCGGGGATTAATCTGCATGGAGCTAGCATTTCAACCTTTGTTTAGATCACGCCCGAAATCGAGCAGTCTGCCTTACACCCCTAATCCGAAACGGACGTCTTTACGTGGAGGGCCGGTGTGCGAGGGGCCCGTTTACTCGGGGCGGGTGCCCAGCGATATGCGTCCCGTAGCCAGGCTCCATTAGGGGCTGACACCTCCGAAAACCTCGTCGGGCGGAGGTGTCAGCCTCGCTAACCGGTGGAAATTGCTTCGCTCCCATTTGAGACGCTCCGGCTGCACAAAGGCTTTAACTGCGAAAGTGTAATCGCGTCCTGCCGGCAGTTTAAATCACACGTTTCACCCACCTGAAAATAACAAGCGATAAAAGCGGCTCCGCTCGCTGTGACTCCAACGCGGCCGCATCCACCGCATCTCAGAAATATTACAAATGTGCTGATTTAACGAGGCTCTTCTCATAGCATATTGGCCGTTTACAAATGTGGAAAGTAATATTATTAATAATGATTTATTTAAACATATTAAATAATAATTAAATTAATATTCTGCTAACATATGAACAAATCTCCCCCCACCCCCGATCAATAATCTTTTTCTTTTCTTTTCTTTGTTTGTTTCTTTTTTTCTTTCATTACTTTCATGTTTCTTTTCCCTAATTTTAATTTTTACAATACCCATTATTCAATACCCCTCCCCCCCACTGAAGAGATAAAACCAGCCAACTTGGATCCTACTTTTGGGACAGTTCTTGGATTATTCGTGCCTCACTAGTAGCTCCCACCTGTCACTACCACCAATAAATGTCCCTAAACGGCTTGGCGGAGGGTGTTGTGAGCGTTGACGAGTCCCGAGAGCTTTTCTCTCTTATCGAAGAACGTGAGCTGCCTTCAGTCCACGAGCCTTATTGCCTGTCAGTCCAAACGCTCATTACCATCAATGGGGTGAAGTCGGCACATTATCGACATAACGTCGCAACTCGGATATGTGTGGGATCAGTTGGCAGCTAGATCGTTGTGGAACGGCGTCCTTCGACAGATGCCTTTGTTCGGCCCAGTAGCCTTGAAGTGTCACTGAAGATTGCGGGAAGGGACGCTCGTAGGGTGGTTTGTAGCAGTGGGAACCGGCGGGTCGCCTGCACTGTTGACAGGTCAATTGTCACGCACCCACGCGACATCCGCTACGCCTGAAGCCCCTCCCCCACCGCTTTGCCGTCGCTTGCAATAATTAGCTCTCCAAGGACCCGCGTCGGTAGAGCGGTTATGGTAATAAATCAGGCCACACATTGTCCTGCGTTTTGGGTCAGGAAGCGGCTTTGTGCCAGAATAAATATTTCAGAAACCATTATTTATTAATTTCTCCTTTGTCATTCTTTCATTGTATTCCTAAGTCTGTACAAAGACATTTTACTTCTCCACATGGAGCAAAGTAATGGATACTTACCCCGTCGGCTTCATCAGAAGCACTTTTTTAGCAAATCATGAACCTCCAACGCGTTCTCACTGCCTGCTGATTGTTTTCATTGAGAAGTCCGACTTCCTGTTTTCAAATGACCGACAAACCGACTGATTTTGGTTTCCAATGTGGCACTAGTGTTTGTTTAACATTCGAAGGATGGATATTTATATTATTTGTTGTCTACTTTTCATTTATGTTTTTACTTCTAATTTAATAAAATTTTTATTTTTCCCCAAATGGTCATTTTCAAATATTTATAACATTTAACCCCCAGTGAGTTCAAAATAAGATGAATGAATAATATATTTATTTTTATTTTCATTGCATTAATTGTTTTCAGGCTTGATTGTTTCCTCTGGAGAGACATTTCACTGGTCTGGCCAGCAATAGCCACACATGGAAAAACATTTGGTCTTTGCATGCTTCAGTTCCTTGAGCCCTGATATCTTCACGGTGTCACTGATTAATCGCAGGGTTTAATCTGTGATTTAGCTGCTCATTAGCGTAGCATTCTCCCCATTCTCCCAGCATATGTTTCATCGAGGGTTTCGAACACCAACATATCCAGCGTATACGGATGGTTATTTTCTGATGCTGTGCTGTATAATGGTTTATTGTTGACTTATCAATGCATTCTTTATCGGAGGTGGTTATTATCTGGGCTCTTGTGGTACCCAGAATGCATTGGGTCCCCTACTGTGTGGTGTGTGGATGTTTATCTCCTGATATGACTTGCATTGAACTTTATTATCGACTTATTGTTACATTCTTTGTCAGAGGGGGTTATCACCTGGCCTTTCGTGTTACCCAGAATGCATTGAGTCCCCTCTGCCGTAGGTAGTCCACGTCGGGCCCGTTCTCCTGATTCCCGAGCTTCCGCCTGTAGGGCTGAATGCCCAGCTTTTCCGTCTTTGCCTTCGCATCCTAGGAGGCGCAGGCCTTGGCTTGTGGTCCGGCCACCCGCCGCGATCGGGCAGGAAGAAGAGAGCGGGTCGGTTGTGGAGGGAGCGGATGCAGGATACAGGTTTTCTCGTCGTGAGTAATGGGGGCAGAGCTTCCTGTGTGGGGTGGCCAGGCCATTGTACCTGAAGGCCAGACACTAGACTTGGCGTAAAATCTAGAAAAGGCCATAGCTGAGCTGTTGCTGTTTATTTTGGTCAGTGGTTTGCTCGTGTTTGTCATTTCCATCGCCTTTCTTGGAAGCGGCGTGTTTGTGTGGCTCTGTTTGCACAGCACTGTCACTTCGTGTAATTACAACAGATAAAAAGCTGATTAAATTGAGTTTCTTTTTTTCAATGTGGAAATATTCCTGGATTCAAATGGCATGTTTTTTTTTCTATCACGGAAAATAATTGAGGTCGTAATTTTCTCATCTAAAGCAGAGTAAATGCTTTTAATGCTAACGGAACTGCGTATTGAGAAGGTGCCATGAACGGTGTAGGTAATTCCTCCGAAATGGGGAAGATCTGAGCTTTGAGGTCAGGAGCTCATTCACACAGCTGTGCCTCATTTTCGACATAAAGCAGACTTTCGTCGTGTCTCCTGGAAGTCAGTCCAGAAGCCGACACTTTGCTCATTCCCTGTTACCCTTTCTCTCCCTTCTGCTCATTCTCCCCCTGTGTGGTGCCATTGTGCAAGACCAAAACCGTTGCCTAGTTTCTCAGAATCACAATTACCTTTATTTTATTTATTTATTTTGTCTCCTCGTTAGTATAGCGGTGAGTGCCCCCGCTTCCCCAACAGGGGGAGTGGGGGTTCTTTTGGGGGCAGTGAGTGGCTCAATGGGCGACGTCTCTGTGCCTGTGATCTGGCGATTGCCGGTTCGAACCCTAGCCTCAGAACACTCACATGTCTGTGGCCCCTTGATCAAGGCCATGTGCCCCCATCTCCAGCGGCACCAGGCTATGGAGAGCAAGATGGGGTCGACAGAGACAAGCATTCCAATGTACATGCATTTGCGTAAACTGCAAACAAAGCATGTTTGTTTTTGTTTTGTTTATATATATTGCAGAGTACGGTAAGTTATAATAAGTACAACATTGTTTCTGGTGCCGCACTCAAAAAGTCACTTTGGGGCCCCCCAAATAACTGTTTGTGGCCAGCAGGGGGCCCCCAAACCCACAGGGACCCCATGCAAATGTGTGGTTTATGTGGTTCAATTAATCATTCAGTTGCAATTCAGTTTGTCACAATTTTTCATCAATGATTTTGAACCTTTGCATTGATTTATTCCAATGTTTTATTTTACAGACATTTTTTGCTGATTAAAAATATGCATTTTATGTAGCCTATACTTTATGCACTGCAATGCAAAAATGCGGCGAAGTGTCTACCTCTGAAATATTACAGTACATGCAAATGTTTCATTCTGTGCTTTATTTTTTCTACATTTTCTGGTTTAAAAACAGAAGTATCCACTTTATATTTGCATAAAAACATGCATGGTTTATGCAACTCAGTGCTGAAATGTCCGACAACTTCACTGAAGATACTGACTCATCCTTGGTAGTAAAAGGATGTTAATGTTTGCTAATTAAATTTAGCCTGTTATAAAATAACATGTAAATGTTAGTATCGACGCTCTTCTACTTGCGAACGAGATAAGTTCCGAACGGCCGTTCGTAGCTTGAAATGTTCGTAAGTCGTTATTCAACATCATTTTAAGGGTACATACAAGTAGTAAGAACTAGGATGCTGGGAGTTCGCACGCTACACCGCTGTGTGGCGGGAGTAGTGGCCAGAAGTCGTACTAGGCGGATTTGTTGTGCAGGAAAAAAAATTGATGTTGTGGACAGGAAACAAGAGCCCAGTGAACACAATTTGGACTTACAGACCTCTTCGTTCGTATGTCTGAAAGTTCGTAAGTTTGTAAGTAGAGGAGCGTCTGTAAATCCATTATGTCAATGTTGGACTGTTAACCATGAAGATACAGTGGTAATATCATGATGCATCATGATGCAGTGAATCGTGACACTGGCATCATGATGAGTATTGCATCATGGGCTAGCTGGCAATTCCCGGCCCTAGTGGTAAACTATACCACTGTGTATGGTACAAGTGTTCAGTACAGAGAGTTGGGCATTTTGCTAATAAATAGTCTTGGTTCTGAGAAGCTGGCAGCATTTTGCAGTTGGTTTTTCCCACATAAGAGCCCCATTCCATCCTCTGGTTCCCATGCTATGCCATTCCCAGGAGAGAGTAGATAAAATGATCATTATGCTGTCTGCACATCCTCCTGGTCAGGAGGAGGTGCAAAGCGCTTCTTCAGAAACCTTACCACAGCTTAAATGAAAGAGAAAGATTATTGTTCTAGCAGCGAGGCAGGAAACGGCATCTCACAGCAGGTCAGCCGGCCCACAGAGCCTGATCATGGGGCACCAGAGCATGTATCGAGTTAAACTGCATCACATCCTGCAGGTGATGACTTTCCGGCAGCGTAACCCGCTTAAGGTGCGTCGCAAACGATGGGTGTCCAGCGAGGATTTTTCTCTTGCAATATATGTCAGAGCTTCAGGTTTTTTTTTTTAAACATAATAATCTCTGGATCACTTCCATAACTGCAGGGCAGCGCCGTGGTGCCATGTGTTCGGCTGTAGACTCACACCTCCAGGGCAGGGGGAGGGGTTTATGAGTTCCGCCTGGTTTACACCAGGGACCCTGGTTTCTCAACCCAGTCCCAAAGTGATTTATTTAGGTGAATTGGTGTTTCCCATGACCCTGAATAGGACAGGTGGTTATGGAAGATGGATGGGTGGATGGATGGATGGATGGATGGATGGATGGACGGATGGATGGATGGATTGGTGTTTCTAAATTGCCCTTAGTGTGGACATTTTGGGAGTGTGTGCAATGGACCCCTTTCATTTCCAAGGGTCCCCATATGCCCCCAAGATGCCCCCTTCTGGGGCAGCTTTCAGGCTAACCCTGCATTGTAAGGATTTCCAACCCCAGGTCCGTATTCCCCCGGGTCACAAAATGCTGGGGGTTTGGGGCGGGGGGGTTGATTAATTTCCAAAAATAAACCATATATTTTCAAGCCACACCTTCTTTTATCAACTCCTGACATCAGCATGTAAAAAATGCATTTAATTTTCAGCATTTAATGTGGCCCCCCAGTCGATATTGGTCCTTGGTTATCAAATGGTGGGGAACCCCAACTATTTAGGAGGACCTGCAATGGAATATCGATGGATGGATGGATGGATGGATGGATGGGTGTTAAGCAGGATTTCAGTTTAGGAACTTGTAGTAAAACTTAATTATTGTGATTTAATTGGAGAACCAATTGTTCTGAACCGTTCACCATTGGTTGGAATGATTTGTGAGGACTTGGCTGTATGATTAGAGTGACCAGTTAAATCCTCCATGTGTCCCAGCTTCTCTGATGGCATCCTCATGGCCTTGAAACAGGGATGCATATGGGGCGGGGCCACAGGGGCACTGGTACAAGCTGAAAGCTGATTGGCTCCCAGAGTGCCCCTTCCCTCTCAATCACTGATACCAAACATATCATTGGCTAAAGATAAGGTTGGCCACTCTATATGAATTATGGCCCTTCTTTTACTCCCCAGTTTAAAAAATCTTCGAATCCCCCCTGCCCTGCTGTGTGTGACATTAAACTACTGTCTCCAGGCTTCCTGTATCCCCCTGGGCCTCCTGCTGGCATTTTATCTTCTCTGAGGATACGGTCCTGCTCCTTAAACCCAGGGAACTTGGCGTCTTGTGTTTTTAAAGCAGTTTCACTTCCACCATTTGACAAATGGGACTGGCTGAGATGTGTCCCAGCCCTGTGGACTGTGAACCGCACTCAACTTCTCAACTTCAGACAGACCCAGAAATCGCTGAGATGGCAATCCACAGCTGAGGTGTCCCAGACTGTGCCTGAATCAACTGACATTTACAAAAAAAAGGCTGTGTTTGAGAATCACATGGCTTTCCGGATCATTCTTTAAAATTCACCTACTTGTCTACAGTCCTCAAAAAACTCATGGTGTGGTGTTGATTAAATATGCATCACAGAACAGCGGAGTACAGATCACACTTTGGTGAAGTTTACTCCAACCGGTACATCTCAAAGCGTACGTCAGAACTGCAGCAGTGTGGGGTCCTCCAAGCTCAGGGTTTGAGAAAATGAGCATACATGCAGGTCTGCCAGTCGGTGGGCACAGTGCCTCCTCTGTCCATCCACTCAGTCATACCACCCAGCCCTAACCCCACCCGAGCAGGTCTGCCAGTCCGGGGGCACAGTGCCTCCTCTGTCCATCCACCCAGCCCTAACCCCACCCGAGCAGGCCTGCCAGTCTGTGGACACAGTGCCTCCTCTGTCCATCCACTCAGCTCTAACCCCACCCGAGCAGGCCTGCCAGTCGGTGGGCACAGTGCCTCCTTTGTCCATCCACTCAGCCCTAACCTCACCCGAGCAGGCCTGCCAGTCGGTGGGCACAGTGCCTCCTCTGTCCATCCACTCAGCCCTAACCTCACCCGAGCAGGCCTGCCAGTCGGTGGGCACAGTACCTCCTCTGTCCATCCACTCAGTCATACCACCTAGCTCTAACCCCACCCGAGCAGGCCTGCCAGTTTGTGGACACAGTGCCTCCTCTGTCCATCCACTCAGCCCTAACCCCACCCGAGCAGGCCTGCCAGTCTGTGGGCACAGTGCCTCCTCTGTCCATCCACACAGTCATACCACCCAGCTCTAACCCCACCCGAGCAGGCCTGCCAGTCTGTGGGTACAGTACCTCCTCTGTCCATCCACTCAGTCATACCACCCAGCTCTAACCCTACCCGAGCAGGCCTGCCAGTCTGTGGGCACAGTGCCTCCTCTGTCCATCCACTCAGTCATACCACCCAGCTCTAACCCCACCCGAGCAGGCCTGCCAGTCTGTGGGTACAGTGCCTCCTTTGTCCATCCACTCAGCTCTAACCCCACCCAGCGTACTCTCTGCCCTGTTGGCTATGTAAACCAGCAGGTCCCAGTCCACTGCATGCATGTCTGTGTGACAACGTGTTTCAATTAATTTATACAAGGGTGCAAGGGACTGCGTATCCGTGGTCACCCTGCTGTTCAGTCGCCGTGGTTACAAACATGTCTTTTTAACTATCCGCTCCCATTAAACAATAAATATGATGAACAGCATGGCCAACGCAAGGCTTCCTCATACTGCCTTTCATGCAGCAGTAATAAGGCCGTTTACACAGAGGCTGCGTTCTCCGGATCCCTGCGCGATTCCGATATTCATCCACTTTTCAGCGTAACAGCAATGACAAAGGATCACACAATAAAGAAGATGACGGGTGTGAATCACAGGCGAGATGTTACCACTGTCACTTTTACGTGGTTTACTGGAAAAAATGCGTTTTAAACCTTTATTTAACTGGTAACATACCCCAAGGGAGGGTAAACAAATGACAAGTGAAATTAAAAGCTAAAATAGCGTATCTGAGGAATGATGTTTTGTGAAATCAAAAATTCTGTATGCATAATGTATATCGTGAAGTGATTTCCCTCCGTCTTTCATCCGAAGGGCTTTATCCCGTCGTCCTTCCTGAATTTCCTGGCCCAAAATCCCTGTCAGCTGACGGTCCGTGACGGTGAAAATGGCAGCCAGTCCCTGCCTGTTACCCCACAGCGGCTGGCTTGTGTAGGCGAGCAGCCTTCGTGGCTGCGGGGTGGGGGGGTCACCTTTTCGCCACTCGCTTGCTCCCTCCCCCCCCGACCCCCTTAGGTCCCCCTTGGACCAGTCTCAGGTGTCCCACGCCACCCTCTCCACACTGACAGGCGGGTGCCAGGACGCCTTTGCTACACCACGGGGGGTCTATGACCCCTGTCACACCACCCCCCCGTCTGGTAAAACTCCCCCGCAGCCTTGAAGCTTTCATTTCCAGGTTCCAGGAACACGACGCTGCACTGGTCCTGATTGGTGGATTCGGGCTTTCCCTTTAAGAGGCGACAGCCGGGTCAGTTACTCGCAGCTCGCATTTCAGTTCAATTTTTCCGAAAATGAGAAGCCTAAGCTGACAGCTGTCGACCACTCCTTAATCAAAGCATATTCTGCTTTATTTTGTAGATAAGTTGTATATAGTGTGGTGAGTCAGCAGTTAGTGCTACAGTCTCACACGTCCAGGGTTGTGGGTTCGAGTCTCCTCCCCAGTATGTGAGAGTGCTCTGCATGTTCTGTCTGTGTTTAAGCCATTTCCTTTCACAGCCCAAAAGCATGCATTGGGTAAATTGAAATCTCTAAATTGTGTTCTTTGATGTATTGGCATCCACTCCTGGCCCACTATGACCCTGCACTGGATTCATCCATCCTTTTTCCACACCCACTTGTCCTTGGTCGTGGGGGTCTGGGGCCTGTCTGGTTTAAGACAGGGGAATAACCCAGGATGGGGTGCCAGTCCACCAGAGGGAAGTACCAAATTAAATTCCACTTATTTTTATATAGCGCCTTTCACCCCAGGGATGAGTGTGTGGATACGCAGTTCTGGAAGATGGGCTGGAGTGTATGACCTCACATTCTGAAACATTAGCATAACCTCGTATGTTACAGAACCGCAGGCTCACAGCCACTCGTTAAAATGCGGGATTTGACACGGTTCGGCCAGCCCACCTTTTAATGAGGCTAATTCCAGTCCAGGAGACGGGAGACATCAAACGGAGACAAAGCCGTGCCCATCAGCAGTCAAATTCCTCAGCGCTCCTGTGTCTCCGGGTAACCTGGCGTCTCCAGACAGAGACACAGGCCACCGCTTGGTCCCCGGAAGCTCCCGGAAGCCCACCGGCAACAGATGATTACAAAGGCAGCTGAGTGCCAACACGCCAAACCCCGTAATCAGGGCTGACATCGGCATTAATAATTCCGCACCTTCCGCAAGTCGCCATATTGCAAGCCGCTCTGGATCTGGGGGGGGGACCTGGTCCCATCATTGACGAGGGGTGTGGCCTGGGGGGTGCTGGTAGATGAAAGGTGTCAGCCACACAGATGCGACGCTGCTCCGGAGTGGCTAGAGAGACAAACAGGGGAATCATGTCATTTATCAGCTCGATGCGTCCCTTTTTCCCGGTAAGACGGGGCCATTTAGTTCCTCGTCAATATTACGCCCCTGGGTCTGCTTCATTGCGCGCTCAGTTTCACGCGTTACAGTTACCCGGATTCAGGAAGGGAGGCTCCTTGGCTCCCAACAGCCCAGATACCTTGGAACAGGGTTATGGGTCGGACTGGCGAACAGCGCAGGTTGGGTATAATAACCTCGCAGCTATCATCCTTGAGAAGTCATCCTGCTTCCACCCCCTGAATAGACAGGGGAGCATGGAAAAGTCATGTGATCATTTTCGGGTTTGTTTAAAGAGATTTGTGAGATATGGGGAGGCGGGGCCTTCACGTCATTGGTCAGAGCCGGGTCAGCTGACACGCCTTTTCATTCACCAGTATATGAAATGGGCTTTTCACTCTCGGTCCGCTCATTGGGCCCCTGATTCCTGAAGCCATGCCCTCCCCATGACCCGGGGCCATGCCGATTCGCCGCACGTTTTCCTCGTGCTGAATCCTCCTCACCAGCTTCACTTCCTGCCAGGTCACATGACTCTGTCGGCCCGGGCCGGCTCTCACTTGTGCTTTGGGACTGTTCACTGAAAGCGCCCCCCGCTTTATACGTCAGTTGTACCACGCCGCTCCATGGCGTCCTTTCAGCATGCTGTCAGCTCTGGGTCACATTTCCCTCGCAGCCTGAGGGCATGAATCCCAGCCACAGCGAGCGTCTCTGTACCCACAACAGCAACTGTTTGGTCTTTTTTGTTTTATTTGCCAGTGCCTTCTCTCCATCATAATCAGGGCAGTATACTGGGATGGGGCTGACCATAACTGAAAGCTGATTGGCCCCCGAGTGCCCCCTCCCCTCTCACTCACCAATTCAAAACATATCATTGGCTAATTATAGGGTTGGCTCCTCTATATGAATTATGGCCCCTCTTACCCCCAAAGTCAGCAGAGTGATGTCACCTTTAGCAAGGCCCCTTATCCCCCAAGTGCTCCAGGGACGGTCTGACCCTGCTTCCTCAATTGGAAGTTGCTTTGGATAAAAGGACCTGCTAAATGAATAAATGTGCACAGGGGCATGACAGACAGCTGGCAATCAGCCAATCGCACTGCAGACGTGAGTCAGGTGCTTTCTTTGTTCCCGCGCCTCCTTCCCCAAGCTGCTCGCATCCTCCTTTCTGTCACTGCCGTCACCAGGTTCCTCATTTTACAGTTTAATTGCAGATTAATGCCTCTTGTTAATTTTTTTTTTGTTTTGTTTCTTATCAAAAAAAAAAAAAGATGATTGCAAGTAGCTCACAAGACGGTTTATCTTCAAAGGGCCCTTTCGTGCTGCGGTCCCTCCAGCTCCATTCTCTCACCAAAGCCACGTTTTTGAAGCCACCAGGCCGGGAGACCGTGAGCCTGGACTGGAAGCCGAACACAAAGCATGCTGGGAGGGAGCGGCAGCTTGGGAGAGGGCCCAGAACGGCCGACCCTAGACGTCAACGCGAGCCGGCCCCGCGTTCCGGAACGTTTCGGCTCCTCCTGGCTATCAGTGCGCGGCAGCCACCTGCCGGCTTCCCGTCTGCAGCTTCTTCTGGGGACGCGACCGAATTAGATCCCGAGGGGGCGGGTACGAGGAAGGGCATTTACCAATGTCCGTGAGGTCCAGTCCCATTCCCCTCCTCATGTAGGTGTCCCCTTCCTGTCATCTGGGCCATTCTAGGATGTTAAAGGTGAGGGGGCTTGATTCACACATAGGGTCAAACCTTACCATTGGCCAATGATATGTTTTGAATCAGTGAGTGACAGGGGAGGGGGCACTCAGGGGACCAATCAGCTTTCAGCTGGGGCCTGTGCCCCCGTGACCCTGCCCCTGTATTGTCTCAAATAGGTGAGTGATGGGGAGGGACTCTGGTAACCAATCAGATTTGATCTAGTGCCAGCGGCCCTGTGGCCACGCCCCTGTATACACCCATGCATCTATTATTTCTAGCAATCGGGCAGCAAGTCACCTTGTCTTTCCTCACTGCACCTTAGTGTGACACCAGGGGGCAGCACCTGTCTCAGTCTTGTCTGGGTGTCGACCAAAGGCATGTCCACGCCTCTCCCCTTACGGGACTCCGGGCTTATTTCGTACATGGCAGCCGGCATGGGGAGCCACTCGCCCCATCTGTGTCTCCCCCCCGCCTATTGCATGACATCATCCCGGTTCCTCTGGGAATCCTGCAGTCTCTGCTTCCCCTGCCTCTCGCTCCCCGTATGTCCCTGTGGCGTCAGAGGCCCCCGCACCGCTCCAATCCCGCAGCAACATTATCAAATGTGCGCCGATTGCCCACATCGTTTTCAACGGTACTTCATTTGCTTAAAAATAGCTCCGCGGTTCTGCTTTGGTGAGGCTGGTGTGACTCAGCCCCTGAAGTGAAGTGTGTTTGAGAACGAGAGGCTGAGGTAGGTTCTGTTGGAACGGATGGACCCAAGAGCAGCGTGTACCAGGTGGCTGCTCTGGGACCTCTTGGATCCAGGTGGCTGCTCTTCGGTCGGAGATGCAAAAAGATAATGGATAGGATCAACCTGACTGAGGCGTGCTGCATTTGTTTTGGTGGGAGTGGCTTCAGCCTGACTGAGGCGTGCTGTATAAATTTTGGTGGGAGTGGCTTCAGCCTGACTGAGGCGTGCTGTATAAATTTTGGTGGGAGTGGCTTCAGCCTGACTGAGGCGT
>JAOYFF010000015.1:853392-870323 GCA_025773925.1 Cryptomyrus ogoouensis | reverse complement strand
TGGTGGGAGTGGCTTCAGCCTGACTGAGGCGTTCTGTATAAATTTTGGTGGGAGTGGCTTCAGCCTGACTGAGGCGTTCTGTATAAATTTTGGTGGGAGTGGCTTCAGCCTGTGCTCTTTCTTCTCCTGCAGTCTCCTGCTGGGCCCGGACTTCACAGAGACGCACTACTCAGACGACGGGCTGCCAGTGACACTCAGGCCTAATCACATGGTAAGTGTGTCTATAAAGCCCTTACCCCAGAACCAGCGACATAGGTGACTGCCTAGGACTGACTTAGCAAACCACTGGTGCCCCCACCTCACATAAAACTTCACCATGCGGTTCACTGGTGCCCCCCCCATCCATGAAGAACTGGATGTTGATGTTTGCTGGGGACAAAAGGGGGAATAGGGGCAGCAGTGAAGATCCCACTGGGAAGCACATGAGCTGCCCCCGTCCCGCCATCACACTGACAATGTCTCCCCCCCTCACTCAACCAGAAACATCTCCTGATCTTTCTGCCCCCACAATTCCACGTTACCCCCCCCCACACATGAGCCACAATCCCTCATGAACCCCCCACCCCGTCAGAGATATCCGAATTTCACGATCACATAGTCGTTCGTCTTTCCCAAAGTGCCGCCTGCAGTCATACACACACGGTGTGTCGTGCCCTCAGAGCCGCTCGCACGCTAAACCCCTCTTCAGCCTGATCAAAAATAGTGTAGTAGGAGAGAAGAGTCTCCTATTTTAGCACACGTTTACAGCGCGGCTTCAAAAGCACCCCTGCCGTGAAGTGTCGTCCGATTGATGTCTGAGCATTTATAGTGGTTACATTTTTAAAGCAACAGGTGGCAAATGGAGGTGCCCACGTGCTGCCTGACAGGAATGCGTGCGGCAACATTTAGCCCCCTCGGTCACCTCCGATGAAATGAAGGGCCAGTCGCATCATAGTTGCAATTCAGCAACACGTGAAAAATTACAAGGAGGCCAAAAATGTGCCCAAAAAGTGTCAAAAATGAAGCGCGACATGCTGGCATGGCCGCCTGGGAGATTCTCTGGGTTTCCTGTGTTATGCAAATCGATTGTTTTTTGCCCCCGATGAGCCCTTGATGAATAATTTAATCCCTCTGCTGTCTGTGAGTCAGGCATTTCAGCAAATGAAGTTTGTCGGTGGCTCAGATGATGGGTTTCGGGCGACGCCCGGGCTGTCTTTGATTACGATGGCGCTGGTTTGTCAAGGACATGTGGGAGCCAGCTGGAAACCGTCAGAGGGATGCGCAGGGGTGCCAATGTGGGTCCCCGAGCATCAGCAACTAATGAATCAATCAGAAAGCCATGCTGCCATGACAGATGTCCACTCTCTATGCAGGTTTACGTTTAAACGATCATATAACGATGTCTTGCCAGCTTTGTAGCGTGGGTGGGCCTCAAAGAGAACTGTGTGGGGGGGGGCAGATTCCCCAAAGTTACCATCAAACTATTTCTGAGGAAAGATAAAGCAGCTCCTTCAACCACAACGGTGTCAGCAGTTCCCCATACTCTTGCTCCTGCTCTATAGGTATAAGGTGTCAGACTTTCCTAACGTCACTCTTATCATCACCGACAAAAAGACTTCACACATCTAACCAAAGAAGAAAGGAAAAAAAACCCAACCGCTATTGACTAAGCCATTTCCATTTTATTCCTATACGCAGGAAGGGTCTCTTTCCCTCCATAATTGGTCTGCTATATTAAATAGATTCTGGTTTATCTGTATTATTTGTGGCTGTGTAAAATCCTTTATACATTTTTTTATTATGACAACAGGGACAAGAAGGAAAAAAATCATGAGTCGCGCACAAACAAATGCCGTGTGAGTGACTAAGCTGCCTCTTTAGTGCAGCCGTCGCCGTGTCGGCCCTCCGCCGGCCCATTAGGGGTCCTCGCGCCCCCGTGTGGCAAAGGGCAGTAGGGGGCCAAGCTGGCTAAGGTTCCCCTGTAAAGCTCCTGACTCGCGGATTTGCTGCCTCAGCTCTGTAAACAGGCTGCCCCCGCGTCAGGGTACTCGGGGCAAGTGCCATTAATGAGGCAGAGGAGGCCTGTCGGGGTCTCCTGCCAGTGCCTGTTGGTCTCCCCCCTTGATCTCCATCGTGTCAGCTGGCAGACAGAGCTGACCTCCATCCTCAGTCCTACAAGTGCACAATAATCTAATTACCAGATACATTCAATGTCCTCATATGCTACTGCGATAGCACAGAACATTATTTGAACGATTATTAAACATTTATTTATTATCGATCACATAGGGCTTCACAGTATCTCTGTAGATTTTTTTAGCTGTTTATGGAAAGCTCCATAAAGTAGACTTTATTTAGGATTGTACATATAAACGCGTTTCATAATAACATTTGTGGTTTGGTAAAGAAGAGTTACATTGGGTCTTTAATTCCGCATCGATGGCAGGCTGGAGCGATCGAGACTGACAAGAACAAACAGTTGTAAACCGAGATTCTAATTGGAGAACTGAAAGCATCGGTAATTACCGTAATAAATTGTACATGATATATAATCAGTCCCCTGTGCTTCCGATTCCTAGCATAAATCTCAGGAAGCCACTCGCACACACGCTCACACAAGTCGGGAATTCAGTTCCGCATCGTGGCACCTCTGTCTCAATTTGTGTTTTACTATGATTTCTGCACACACTCCCCACACAAAGAAGCGATCTGCCTGCTTGGGGCCCGGAGCCACTCGCAGGTATGTGACCATGCTGGGCTTGGGGTTTAGGTAAGAGAAAACCAGCAACAAAGAAAGCTTGAACATGATCAAACTGAGCAGATTTTTTCTGTATCTTTTTCTGACTTTTCCATTGTGACTTGTTCATTGAAAGATCATTCGCTTGATACTATATGTCTGTTGTCAGGGGTTTAGAGTGATTTCACTCTTCGACCTTCATATACATACTGTCTGTGGAAGTGTATGGGAAGAAATGTGAAGAATACATGAGGAATTTTAACGGAAAGCGTCAGTCTAAGACAGAAGCTTAATAAGCACTTTTGGTTAAAGACAGAGGAGGCCAACTGAGTCTAACGCAGAAACATAAGCATAAGATCATAAGAAATTTATAAACAAGAGGCTGTTCAGCCCATCAAGCTCGTTTGGGGAGAACCTATGAGGAACACTTTAAAGTGAAGCAAGAAACATGAGGAACACTTTAGCCGAGGACAGAACCATGATGAACACCTATGTGCCGGGAGTTGCATTGCTCATAGGACAGGACCCAGACCGTGATTCACACTTGCAATGAATTCCTGCTGTGTATACTGCACCATTTGCTCATTTGCCTGATTGTTTGTTATGGTGTCCTTATTCTCTTGAGTATATTCAGACAGGATGGCAACCATTTAAACGGAAGAGATAGTGTCAGCTTTGGCACAGGGAAGGAGCACCCTGACCATGTGCAGTAGGTGGGCCCAAAATCATTTACGAGCTCCCAGCCAATAGGTGGACACCACGTCATTAGTGGGCATAGCTAACCGAATAGTTAGCTTCGCTAATTAGCGAACCCTGCCCACCACTGCACCACTTGACAAATATGATGCAAGACAATATCTCAGGACACTCAGTTCAAGCCTGTACAAGGGATGTACTAGCAGATGATCTGATACACCCATGTTAATGAATGCAGGTACTGTACACACAAAGTAATACACACATGTATGTGCATAAATGTCTGTAAGTGCTCACTGTACACCTTTTGGAATCTCACTTTTTCAGCCAAGGACAACCCGTGAGATATACCGACCTTAAATTCAAGATAAATACCAAACAGAGGAGGCAATATGCTGGGTGCTAGGCGAAAGATTACGATGGGAGGTAGCATTAAACGAAGTGAGCAGAGACGATGGCGCACTCTGTCTCCACATAGCTGAGGTGACTTTCAGGCGCCGGAAAAAAAAATGCAAGAGGGATAGGCGTTAAAATGGAAATCCATAACGTAAACTCCTAGGCTGCCGCTGGTCATGGACGGGCATCACGGATTATGTTGTCCAATCAGAAACTCACCTTGTCAGTATCTGACTAATTAGACACCCATGTGGGAGTTTTTGTAAAAAAAAATGTATCTGACCAAATGGTCAGGTAGATAACAGGACAGTAGCATTATTTTTGTGACAAACCAGCAGGGTCCAGTGGAGTAGATAGCTGATTTGTAATTGCCAGGGCATTAGAGGAGGAAAATAGCCAGTAGGTTAAAGGGGTCGACTGTCGGACATGGTGAAATTCCGGAATGCGATTTGTGACAACACCGAATTAAATTCCACCTATTTGTGTGGCATAAGTCATCTCCAGGATGACCTATTCGAGCTGCTGTGCACAGACTATTTTAAGAAATGTCCCTAAATATCATAAATAGTTAAATGTAGCAGCTTATTATCAGAGGCTTTTCTAAAAGTATTGCAACTGTCTCCAGGTTTCTGGAAAGTTTATATATTTCCAGATGACGAAGCAAGTCTTAGCTATTAGCAGAGTTCTGCTATTTAACTATTTCCTAACATTATTGGAATGTCACCTGAAATATTGTGGAGAGGACAGGTGGGTAAAATAAGCAGCACGGTGACTACCCCCCCAGGGAGAGAGTGGACAAAAACGTAAGGGGCAGATGACTCAGGAAAAACCGTAATCGCATGAGTTCAGGACCCCCTCATGAGTCCGAGCGTGGTTTTTAAATCCACTCCCCGGAGTCTAAGCGGTCAGATGTGATATTATATTCTTCGTACTCTGCGTTACCACCGTCCGACCAAATGAAGTAATTTCACGGTCTGATGGTCAGAGGGAGCACTTTGAGGAGTCAGGGAATGTCAGTTATCCGCCCATCTTGGACGAGTAACGGTCCCCCGGATATCGATGCTGGAAGATGAGCCGCCACAGAATGAAGAGCCGGAGGAAGGCCAGGATGTGTAATGAGAACGTAGAGTGACTGCCATTGTGAGGGCCTCTGTAAACCAAAGAGAGTAACTTCACTGTGGGACAGTGCCAAAACAGGTTGGACCTGAGAATTATAGTCACAAGCCCCGAAAAAAATCATCTAGCATGTATGTGATATAGCTGAGGGCAGTGTGTGGCTCAGCAGGCTAGGATTCTGTGTCTGTGACTGGAAGGTCGCCGTTGAAAATCTCTAGGCTGTGGTACCACTGGAGATTTTGGGCCCAGTATAAGCATATCATATTGGCCCCCTAACCCACACAATCCAGGTATGCAGGTATGTTTCGAGCCTCTTGGAATCATCCTAACTCCCCCCCCCTTTATGGCTCCCCTGCCTGGAGCTGAAAAACTGATGCTTCCATTGGGCTCTTGAGCAGAGCACTTACCTCCCGATTGTGCCAGAGAAATGGCTGACCCTGCATTTCCATCCCAAGCTTCACTCTCAACTGCATGTGTGTTGTGACCGAGAAGGGATATGCGACAAGAAACATCCCAGTGCACCCATACCTGAACAAATGTCCTTTAGACAAAAGACAGGACTAAGGGAACATGGCTCAAAAATGATCTTTAAGCAGCTACTTACTTTATTTCCTTAGCGTTTGCCAAAGCTACAATACCCTACATGCCCTCTACCCACAGCCTGCGGGCTTTACGGAATTGATCTCACCCCGATGTGAATTGCAACGTTTATCCACTGTTCATCAGAGCAACCCGTGGGATCAACGGCTTTCGTATAGGCACGGCTCAGAAAGTCCCACAAGATGATCAGGATTAACATCTGAAAAAAAAGGATGCTGAAGTTGTAGAGTGCACGTAGACCTTCCCTAAAGGGTGGGATGTAATTTGTCAAGTCAAGCCCGTGTTGGAGCACTTCAAACAAGCTTCAGCGAGATACTTAGAGCAGTACGTGATTCTGCACGACATTCCCAACCAGATGGCTCTGATTACAGAGGATGCAATCAAGTCCAGAACAGCTGTAGAGATCCCTGTTTCTTGAACGGTGTTTTTTTCAAATATTTGTTAGGATAAGCCAAGAGTTGTTGTAGCTATTCTCAAGAAGGACACTTAGGGTTCTGTGAAAATGTGGTTCGCATTTTAACCCATTATCACTTCAGCTAATCTTCACCCAACAGTGACTTTTATGAAAAGACGCACGGCCTCTCCTGAGTATTTTTTTCTAGTCGTGTGCTTGGTTATTTATAGAAACTCGGTATAGTAGGTGTCCCTCGAGGGTAAAGAGCGACACTCATGCTCCTGGAATATAAACTTGTAGCTCTGAGTAACTTTGTCATGACTCAGGCCACAGCCATAACTCGGCTGTCTTCTACACGTGTGTGTTTGTTTGGCTGACGCTACGTCCAGGGCGATGACAGTGGAGGCTAGGAGAGGAACAATAGGAGACTAAAAACGTACGTGCAAGTGCCGATGTTAGTTACCAGTATAAACGCATAGCAAAGGCATGATGGGCTCCTGCTTTTCTGGGACCTTGCTTCAGTGTAGCTAACTTCGAGCCAACACTAAGATTGAAATTCCAACATGAAATTTAACACCAAGCTTTCTAACATACCGATGTGCAGCCGTATATTATGACAAAGGGAGGAGGCCCCAGATCTGTAAACCTTTGATGTGGCTGGACTAATCAGCCCCGTTCCTTAGAGCAGCTGTTGTGCAACATTTGAAAGACTTTGACCTATTACTTTCGGCCAAGTATGGTGGGACTGTGTCCAGATTTCTACAAGTACAAAAACACAACTCTGAGAAAACAGATAATACACCGACTCAACGGAGACGTATAATTACCCATGGTGTCATGGCAGAGTGTAGGTACAGGCCGGATAAACAACAGCTTAGGGCGAAAGCTCAGGCTACTGTTAGCTAAAGGGTGTTATCAGGCTATTGTTGACCGCAAAGAGGTGGTTGGTAGTTTATGATCAACAGTGATGCTATTCCTCTGATGTCTATGAGCAATTTGTCCCACCACTTGGGAAATAAGGATGAAAAACAGAATGGGAAGACAGCCGAGTTACGGAGAGCGAAGGCCATTAGATATCCAGCACTTGAGAAGCAGGTAGGGGAGGACGTATGGGGATGGTAGATGGTAGATGGGACCAGGGGTGGAGAGCGCAATAGATGGAAACCAGGATATTGAGCTGAATTCAGTATGATGGGAAACAATGTGGGATTGTGGGAGGCAGCATCGCTCAGCCTGGACCGGATCAGTGCTCGGACTACCAGATGAGATAAGAATTTTACTCACTTAGCAACACCCCAGCTAGCAGTATACCATATTTACATTTACTTGCCAGACGCTTTTGTCCAAAGAAATGTTCCAGCGAGACAAGTAGCACATCACAAACATTAGTGCTGTTGGTTCAGGACATTGCATTTTGTTTACTTAGCTGAAGATTATCTGAATCAACAAGCAGGGTTAGACAATCCCTGCAGCAACTGAAGGTTTAGGGCCTTGCTCAAGGGCCCAGTGGTGAAATTATAGATGCTGGCATTTGAGCACAGGCAGAGCACCCTAACCCTAACCCTGACCCACTAAGCCCCACAATATATCAGGACAAAAGATCTAGAAACACACGTGTAGACATGGAAATATGTAGTACAGACAGTCACAAAGTTACAAACGAGTTCCCTTCCCTAAGTTTGTCTTTAAGTCAAATTTTAGGTAAGTTGGAAAAATAATAATACAGTACATAGTAACGTTAATAATTATTCAGTAATAATATAAGTAGCTACACACAGTACTGTACTGTACCCCGAGCTGATGGACCACTGAAGCCACACAATGTTTTCACAAAGGTCACAAAGTATTTTGTGTGTTCATTATCACGAACCATTGTATTTAACCAGAATTTTTAATATAATAGGCTTTCTGGCAGTCCGTTCATAACTACGAGTTGTCCCTAAGTCTGATGTTCTTGACCCAGGAACTGCCTGTATACAAGATGAACGAGACCACAAACACATGTGCGATATTTGTGTCGCGGTGCAAAGTATCAATGAGGTGCAAATGGCAGAATGATATATGTTTCTATCCATGGATCCTACCTCAGTCACAAAGAGGAGGTCGGGGATTGGTGTGGGACCGAGTATAATCAGGGGCCTGATTAAGTGAATGTTAAGGATGGAGGAAGTGTGATGATTACCTCTTCAGGTAACGATCACAGCTAGGTCATGAGACCTGGGCCATGAAAAAAAAGCACAAGCTTGACGTTACCAGCATTAAGGTGATAGAAAAGTGCCTGAAACAGGGAGTCAGTGAATGTCTGAGGAGGTGAACGATAGCAGTGAGCAGTGTGTAACCTGCCAGGAAGCCCGGAACAAATGGCCAGACGGGTTTGAGGCAAACACATTGGCGTCCCCGAGGACTGGGGTGGGCCAGGGAGGGTCTGGGAGACTGAGCGGGAATGTGTATGACATTCAGTCAGTTACCCACACAAAGGAAGGCTCCTTCTATGGAGCAACTGGAATAAGATTGTGATCCATGAGGGTCCTGAGGTCCGTGGTCTTCAAAGGACGTGCAGGGCCAGCTTCTAGTTTTGGACAAGAGGAGAGATTAACTAAATAAGGAGGAGATAAAGGAACCGAGGTAAAAGATTAAGGATTTGAAATAGAATCAGAATTATGGGTAAGAACCTTTCTGCCTCAGTAGCGGTGATAACTTCAATTACCATACAATGAAGTACTTATATCAGATGGCAGAACAGCATCAATTTTTTTGATTGGATATAATAATGAATGAAGTCCCTTTACGTGCCGGGGAGTATTGGCCACCGGAATGGACACCTTCTGAAGTTGAAAGTTTTTCTTCTTAAGAGAGTAACCCAATTACAACTTCTTGACAAACTTCTTTATGAGTCATTCGTTTTTTTCTCATTCATCTCTGTGCAAGATTGTTTTGTGCTGCCTGCAACTTAAAAAAAGGCAAAAAGACATAAAAGTAGATGGATATATATTTTTGGTGACTAATTTGTTTGATTTGTGTATAAATCATATCTGCCAGATGTAGGTATGGTCTCCTAATACTTACGAATGAAAAGAGAGCAACTTTGCTTTGTAAGAAGGGGAAACTCAGAAGTAGCTGAAGTTTAGAATAGAATAGTGATTCTTTATTTATTCCTGTGGGGAAATCTTTTCACCTGTCCCGACTTGCTCTCCATGAGACACATAGATAAATAGACAGGGGGGAGCAAGTTTGGGGGTTGGATGGCGTCTAGCGCCCCCTGGAGAAATTGGCGGTAAGGGCCATGGTGGTGGTATGTGGCTCAGTGATTTAGGATTCTGTGACCGTGAAAGGCAGGCTAGCAGTGTGAATCCCAAGGTCAGCAAAGTGATTTCACCATTGGGCCCGTAACCCAAATTGCTCTGACTGTCTGACCCTGACGTAAATCCCATGTCACTTTTCATCAGCTAAATAACTCAAATGTAATGAAAAAAAGTCTGAAAAACAGACAGCAGTGAAAATCCTTCATTGTTGTGTGAAGTACTGCTTCTCGCTGATTGGGATGCGGGATGGACTGAAGGCAGCAGGGAACAGGATTGAGCTCAGAAAAGCGGCTGCTTATTCATCTCAATAATGGTCCCAAAATCCTTCAATATGACACCTCTGCAGCCACCAGGATATTCACATGCATCCAGCTCTTCACACAGCAGAGCAGCTTCTCCCACTGCTGTGACTGATGTACATTGTGTCGCTTTCAAAGTAAACATCCGTCTGCGTAAGTGTCACGCCCCAAATGATGAGTAATTCCAGTGTTACACCCCAAATGATGAGTGATTCCAGTGTCACGCCCCAAATGATGAGTGATTCCAGTGTCACGCCCCAAATGATGAGTGATTCCAGTGTCACGCCTGATGCATAATGCAAGACTCTGTATTGACTCCACATCTCTTTCTTTCTATCCCTCTCTCTTTCTCTCTATCTTCTTCCTTCTTTCCCTCCCCTTCTCCAGGATCACTGCTACTATCACGGACTTGTCGTGGGACATGCAGACTCCTGGGTAGCGCTGAGCGCCTGTTCTGGAGTCAGGTACGTAGGGGCCCCCCCAGGTGGGTTTTTCATCGTGATTCCTGTCTAATCACAGGGAGCGTCTTTGGAATCCCGCCGGGAATACTGCCAAGCAGCAGAGCCCCTCACCTTCACAGATCCTAGGCATCCTTCCGACATACTGAAGAAAATAAACTGGCAAAACAATAAAGGAAATCATCAAAAAACATGCCGATTTTTCAGCCATGGCCAATTCTAGAATTTTCTAAGGTGGGGGGAGGTCATAAAAAGGGCCATAATTCATATAGAGGGGCCAAAATTATTATTTGCCAATGATATGTTTGGAATTGTTGAGTGACAGAGGAGGGGGCACTACAGGGGCTAATCAGCTTTCAGCTAGCGCCCCTCCCTCTGTGAGCCCGCCCCTGTATACACCCCTGCTTTGATCGGATATAATAATGCCTACATATGGTCAATAATCAAACGTAACTCGGATAACTGCTCGGCCTTTGATCACTCTTCCGTTGGCCAGCCAATGAGCGAGGCCTCGTCACCATCATTCAAGCTCCGACTTGAGCTCTGAAACTCCAACCCCGATGACTAAAATGGAGAGCAGGCCAAGGGACCCCAAGCGTGCAACTGCGAGAGCAGATGTCCAATCGCAGCCCGGGCCAGTGAACAGCTGTCTGCCGAGCGGCGGGAGACGTGGATGCAAGCGGCCTAAGTTATTATCCTCCCGGACGAGTGAAATCATCAGCCGACAGCTGAACGCCAATCTGCAGAAAACGACTCCGCTTCACTCTTCAGGCTCAGTGTTTGGTCGTTGCGGTGTTTCAGAGCCGCCCGGTATTTTACTGCGGGATCTATCTAATCAAAGCCCCCGCTGGGCCGTTGTGCATTTTCGGCAACATGGGTGGCGTTTTAACGCGAGGTGGCAGCTCTGATTGTGCTGTCTGTCACCCAGTGCTCCTCACAGATCAGCGAAGGTTTGGTATGCTGCGGATCACGGGGTGCCGTGACGGGAGGGAGGCCGAGGGAGCGCAATTTCGGAGAATTAGATCTAGAAAAGCGCGCAGCATGAATCGAAATTACTAGTAATACCTTTGCTTAAAGGATTGAGGACTCCAGAGTGCAAGTCTAAGCAGGATGGACAAACTAGCCTGTCGGCGAGTTCCTATAACTTTATTTAAGGTAGCTAGCAGTGTACGGTGAGCCTTTGCAGAATGCGTATAGAATGTCTTCCATAATGAGTTGGATATTGAAGTGTAATTCCTGTAGATGTAACCTGACAACCATGTAGAAATTTTTATGGAAGGTGTTTTTTTTGGTTTAAATAAAAAAGCCTAATATTTTTACACATTTGAGGAAAATGGAAGATGTATTAAATTCAAACATCCTCGAAAACGAAGCAGCGTGATGCGAATTACAAGTTCCCTCCAAGCAACAATTTTTTTTTTACAGTTTTAAGTCTTTATGGAAATGTAAAAATTTATGGGTGAAAATGTCGACGTTCCCCATCACTCGAGCTTGCCGGAACATCACAAACTCAATCTCTCTTTATTAAAAGCTCTCCGAACGGCCAGCTCAGCGAATCTCAGCACGTAACGTTTTTACGAGTCCTCTCAGAGGGGCTTCTACTTAATAACGGTCGGATGTGTGCATATTTCTTTGTGTATGACTGCTGGCTTGTGCCGACCAGCACTTACAAACCGAAAATGGCCAGTTTCTTTTCACTGAATGGGTGTTGTGCGAGTAACAGTTTCCTACTGACGTGATACTGTACATAAGGTCAGGCAGAAAGAAGAGAAATACAATAGCGGTGAGATAGCAGGAGCGGAATTAATCTGAGGAGCCCATGATATAAACTGATATGCTGCTATGAAGAGAACAATAGAGCATCTCGATCTGACATTTTCGGTCAGGGTGGCAAAGAAGCGCTTTAATCTCATGCCAGACAGGGAACAGCTGATTAATGTAAATTGAGGCCATAGTCTGGCCTCTTAACTATTGATCTTCAACAAATGGGGAACTGTTTATTGGTCAAAGAATGTTGCCAGCCAAGGGCGATATTGCGGGCGTACCATGTGTATTTATGGGGGTGGGGGTATGGGCTGATTTGGACCCTACCAATGCAGCACGATACGGGTGACCATGTTACTTTTTGTGGTGCACATTACATTCAGCCAGTTAGAATTATAATCCTTAAATTGGTTCTATCAGGTCTCTCCTTTACATTTATTCACGAAAAATGACATATGTTTTGAAAGCAATGTCAGACAGTCCCTAGGAATTAAGGGTACAACAATGGAGTCACTTTGATGGACAAGGGACTTGAACCAGTGACTTTCTGGTCACAGATACAGCATCCTAACCCACTCAGTCACACACCTTGTGCCACATGTCTCCTTGGTTCTTGGCCTGGTATCTAAACAGGAGGTGCTGTTTCCATGCAGTGCCAGTGGGGTATTGGATCGCATCTCTGTTACCTCCAGTGCCGCACCATTTATCGTCAGTGAAGTCTTCCATGTTACAGCTGAAATCATTGTTGGGGCTTATAATCCCCCTTATATTTCCGCCGTATCTGCGAAGGCAGGCACACAGGAACTGAGCACGACAGCACTCAAATCTAGGTCTTCATCCCGTAGCTATCTCTAGCTGGAAAATAGCACTGCCCCTCTGCTTTGTTGTGTGAAAGATTCTCTATTGTCTGCGCAGTATTGTCTGTACAATTCTCAGGAAGTGCAGTGCTGTTTAAAAAATAACTAACGTTTTAATATTGTTCATTGGTTATGGATAATTTCAACCGATGGGTGGTCAGTCCTGATGCTGATTGTGCAGCAGCTACAGGAGGTGTTCTAGCAGGCCGGAGTCGGGTATTATTCATGGAGAGCAGTAGCAAGGTCGTCCTCCAGCGCTCGTCAGTGCCGTGTGCGCGGTGCAGGCCGGCCAGCCTCCGCAAGCTGCCCATCTGACACGCGGCTGCTCTTCACATCATGGAACTTCTGCTCCCTGTGTTTTTTCATTAAGAAAAAAAGTCATTTCAAAGGTCACAGGCTCTCCTGATTGAGCGGCAGGATGGGGGGGATGGAGTGGTGACAGATGGACATCCCCAGAAAGTGAAGGGGAGAAAATGCTGGAATTTATATTGTAGGGAGATAAGCCCTCAGTGTCGGGGAGGGAAGGGGCTGTGATAGAGGGGAGAGTGTGGAGGTGCGACGAAGATGATTAGTGAAGCATGCAGGAGTGGGAAAGGGAGGTAGGGAGCGTGGCTGCAGGGGAGAATGGGCTGACTGCTGCCTTCACTGCATGATGGAGGGTCAGAAGAAGTATCTCAGACACTTTCATCCTGGCCATCAATAAGAATGGGCCGCTGTGTGCCTCTAGGGGTTAGATCTCCCGGCCTGTGATCGAAAGGACACTAGTTCAAATCCCAGAGCAAGAGCCTTAACCCTAACCCCTCCGGGGACTGGCTGACCTTGCTATCTCAACTGTACGTCGCTTTGGATAAAAGCACCTAGTAAGTGAAGAGTGCTGACAGGGGTGGTATGGACCGGCTGTGCTGACCCTCAAACAAAGGGATGTGATGTGGATCGGTGCCCCAGGGTGTTAGATGGGACAGCGAGCTGAGCATGGGGCCCTAGACTCCGGGCCCTTTAAGGCAGGAACCGGCTGATGTGATTTTCTCATTCACCTCCCTGGGATCAGAACCCTTCAACTCCAGCCAAATTCCTTCCCATCTCCAAATCGGCCCTTATCTGCTCCTCCAGAAGGAGCCATGGCGTTCTGCCCTCTTAAACTCCACCGGACTTGCTGCAGAACTCCTGGGGGGCTGTCTCAGCGGGGGGGGGGGGCAGCCTTTCTTATTCACTCAGGAGGGATTAATTGACTGTTTTGATTCACCATTACATCAATGTCATTCCAATCAATGCCAAGGAAAAGAAAAATTACATTTACATTTTTCCAGGCACCCACTTCTCTGGCATTGAGGTAATTGGTCCTTGGCAGAAACAAAGGGATTGTTCTTCCCCGGTAACTCGGCATGACTTGCGGCATGACGCACAAAGGCGGCGTAAGTGCCACCGGGCTATTCTGCCTCCATCAGGAGTACGCGTTCGTGACGATGGCGGCTTTCGGAGCGGCGGCTCAGTCTCGCGCGGAGGTCACTGTTTCCCTCCTTTCAGTGTCACACTTCGATTCTGTATTGAAACGGAGGCATTTGGTGCGATTAAAACTAAATAATCCATGACAGGTATCCTTTATGTGAAAGAAAATGGAATAATGCTTTATTTGTACAAACACATTGGAATGCATACCTCAACAGGCTCTCCTTTCAGACACACACTCAGGTATGTGTATATATACAGGGACTGACATGGTACGCAAGTAGGCATTCACCTTTAAAAGTGCATCAATGTAACAGCGCAAATACGTACATATAATATGTGCTTTTGCGCCGATATGACATGGAATTTTTATAAGTTTGGGGTCTGGCGGTATGGTCAGTGTATGGTCACTCAGTTATTCAATGTCCCTGGAGGGGGAGGCTTATAAGCCTTGCTGACCAAACAGAAACAACTGAATATTTACCAATGATGGGACTCAAGCCAGCAACCTTCTGATCCAAGGCACCAAATGCCTGTGATTTTTGCATTTCTCTGACTTATATTCAAATCAACTCACAATAGAGAGAAGAGTTAGGATTCGCGTGGTTTTTTTTAATCCATGACCTTTGAAATTTAAGTTCAGTGCTCTATTTATTTATCATTATTTTTTTTACTTGTATTTTTAAATTTTTATTTTTTTGTATTAATGTTACTGTTTAACTAGGGTTTGTGAGAAAATGTTATTTCAATTCTCTGTGTGTTCTATACATGTGGCAGAATTGACAATAAAGCTGACTTTGACTTTGACTTTGACTATTGGTGCATGGACAGATTATGCACGAATTTGCCAGTTTGTTTCCGCCGTTCCTATAACAATCATTCTCTGCACTTCTTGTTCTGAAGTCCTCAATGCCCCTTGCCCTCATGATGCTAAAGCGACACTCGGAATCTGGTAATTGAATAAACATGGCCTTCAGTAGTCCGGAAAATTCTGGAGCGATTACAGGGGGAAGGAGATGCTCCATTCGCCACACTTGATGTAAACTAACCTAAGCACTGAAGCTGAAGACGTTGCTGGATTGTAAGCATGTAAGCCAATGAAATTTAGCCGATGAAAGCGGCCTGTGGTTCAGCTGGTTTGGCCGCTGTGTCTCTAACGGAAGGTCACTGGTTCAAAACTCAGCATCAGCAGAGTGATTTTGCCCCCGGACCCTAGTGTGTGGCCCCTCGCCACCCACTGAGCACTTTCTTAATTGTACGTTGTCTTCGATAAAAGTGTCTACTAAATAAATAAAATGTAAATATGAGTGGAAAAGGATTAAAGAGGAGAATGTCCCGCTTTTCAACCCGGAAACCGAAAGGAGTGACTGGCGGTGAATATCCCGCGGGGCCCCGTGTCTGTGCTCGGCGCGGGGCCATGCGGTGTGTGTGATTACAGAGTTCACTCCCACAATTAAAGCTCAGTTAAGGCAAAGAATAACCATCGGCAGCCAATTAGCAGCAGCAGAAGTGGAGCGGGGAGCCGGAGCCGGTTATAATTCTTCACCGTGAGGGGTGTGGGCTGGAGTGTTAACTTCCCTAATGACATGGCAAGGGCCAGCTGAGCTTTCCTGTCATCCAGGCCACTTGATCCTGTCCGGTTTGGCCTCGTTACTTGGTGTGGTACGCGCCAACCACTCACGGCCTGATTATAAATGATTGGTTCCAACACCCACCCCCCCGCCTTCTCTGGCTTGGTCTAGCCCACTCGCTTCTGGCACGTCTTGGTCCACACCATGCCAACCACTCCTGACCTCCTTAGTTTCGGTCCAAGTCGGCCACTGGTGGCTTTTCTTTATTGCGGTCCCAGTCTGCATTAATGACCTGGCACTAAGGCTCAGATACGGAATGCCAGTATCCAGGGAGAGACTGTGACCTCTTAGGACCTTCTAGGAGTTAAGATACAAGCGGGTCTTCTACCTACACTTGTGAAAATACTGACAGACTTTTATGATTATCAAGCTACCGCAGGAGTAGAGAGATAAGAGGGTGCTTTTAAAAGAAGTAATTATGGAGCTGGAGACAGAACATGATAAAATGTCACTTTGCTGGACAGTCTTATCCCTTGCCTTGTAATTGTGTCCATTTACCATTGCACTCTCTGTGTTGCAGGGGACTGATTGTTTTGAACATGAATGACAGCTACTACCTTGAACCAATCAGAGGGCTGGACTCTCCTCATCACATGATCTATCACACGAAGCATCTGGAAATGCAGGGCGGCTCCTGCGGACACGGGCAGCTGACCGGACATTCGGGGCTCTTTCCCAGCTTCCTTAAACCTTTGCATCAAAGGGTGAGCGTAGATTCAGCACAGTCGCTACCTGCATACAAAACAGCACAGCTAACTGTCCTGAAAGTTATCATTTAAAATAGCTGGGCTCTTACCTCAAAGGTCAATTTTTTTTAATAACTATTTTGTCTTCCTAAATATCTAAATGTAGATTGTAGGTTTTCATCATTCAAATTAATATTAGTAGATTAAATAGGTTTATAAATAATCTTTATATATATTTCAGGCAAATTCTAGTTAACTCAGTGATTGAATTTTAATGTAATGTTCTATGGAGCGGAGAATTTGGAATTTTTTTTAGTGAAATGCATACATAAAATATATGATTGTAGGCTGTTAGGAATTTCCGGAGTATCTTGTATATTTGGACGGGAGGATAAGACCTCAGAGACCACTGTGGCTGTTCGCTCATTCCCAGTCTCGGTCGGAAAGAGGACGTGGCCCTACTTGCTCGCTTTCAAATTGCACGTTGGATTAATAGTGATTTTTTTTAGCACACACTAACCACTCAGCATGTGTGGCACTGACTGCGGGGGCGGCCGGTCGCGTTCCCGG
>JAOYFF010000015.1:801599-812398 GCA_025773925.1 Cryptomyrus ogoouensis | reverse complement strand
TTAAAAGGTTTTTGATTTTACCAGGCCACCCCAGGGGGGGGGGGGGGCCATTTTAGGGGGGAAAGGGACCGCCGGGGGGGGGGGGGGGGGGGGGGGGGGTGATGCGTCATCCGTTGCTCTGTTCCTGATGCTACTTTTTCCTGCATGCGGCCTTTCGTCCATTAACAAGCCGACATCCTGCATTTACGCCTTAATTTAAGCGCCCCGATGTGACCCAGAGGCCTCGCCAGCGCTCCGCAGCCTGATCCCTCTGCCCCCTCCCACACCGTCGCCGTGGAGACGCCTGCTACCTGGTAGTACTTGATGGCTTTGGTCAGGGGCTCCACCACGACCGTCTCGTCCAGCTGGTCCTTGTGCAGCAGCTGGATCAGGTGATCCAGGGTTCGCTCGTGCACGCTCATCTCCGGGTAGAGCGCCCCTACCCGCTTGTAAACCTCCACGCTGCACTGGCTCAAGGCGCTGCAACACAAACACCGCAGTGGGCCGTGAACCACCAGTGTCCATCTCTGTCCCCTCGCTCCGGAATATGCCGGGGAATGAGAAACAGGACCTTTGTATAGCGCCTCAGTGTTCGCTGAAAACCGACCACTCATTAAACTGTTATACAATCTATTACATAAGGGCCACGTTCGCTACATGAGCAGCACCGAGGCTAAAGGGTTCCTGGGAGTGTTTTTGGTATAAAACACACTGAAAACAAGACAGAAAGGAGAGAAGACCAACTGAACCTCAGTTTCGAATCCTCATTTAGCGCTCTGCTCCCGGACCGAGTCATTCACTCCCCCACCACCAGGGGGTGCTCACCAACTCAATCACAATGGCCCCAATGCTGGTTTTGGGTCAGAGGAAAGGCCTGTGCTGGTACAGCCCCCCCCAAGGCTCTTAAAGTGACACGGACACCAGCGTACGGCTAGGGTGTGTTAACCTCCCATATCCTCAAACGCTGACCAATTTCACAAGCCTCTGACCTGCTCTTACAAAGGTTAATCATTTCAAAACGCCTCATTGTTTGCTAACGCAAGACAAATGATAAGGTCAGGAACCCGTCTGGACGAGACTGAGCCTGGTGTCGTCCTGGGCTGGGGGGGAATTCAGGTGGCTTTGACTGATATCAAGGGTAAATAAAACCCAACTTGTATTTTGATATGCAACAACTGATATTAATCCAAAGACTAAACAATAACACAGGTAATAGTGGGATCAAATAGCATCTGTAAACGTTCGGAGGCTATAAGCTTTGTTTGCCTGCCTGCACTTTCAATCGCCCTTACAAAGTTAGACTCCACATCGCCATCTGTTGGCCACAAAATAGCGCCGATAGATGAAGAAGAGCATGAAGAGAGCAGCAGTGTATGTGACCGGGCAGCAAAACAGCGGCGACTGGGAACCACTACCATGGCGGCAGTGTGGGAAAATCCCCCAGTTCTGGCTGAGCTGTCAGTTATGGTCGCTGGAAGCAGGGAGCGTAGGCGGCGACGTACTGCTCGTATTTGTGCAGAGTGGCCTGCAGTAGGGTCAGAGAGTACACCAGGCCGGCGGCAAAGCTCAGCTGGTCCCCCGACGCACCCCGCAGGCTGCCATGCGCCACTCCGCCCTCGCTCAGGTCGAACTTCTCCTGCGCCTGCTTGCTGATCAGGTCTGCCTGCAGGGCGGAGACACTCGCTCACTCACTCATCGAGGGCCTGGCGCTCGTCCGCACGAGTGCGGCTACTCGCTTAGCAAAAAAGCCAGAATAAGCGTGGCCCTTAACGGCTGCGCCCCCTAGGGACTGGGGCGGCACCTTGCAGATGAGCCGGGGGATCAGCAGCAGCACCAGGACGCAGTCGTGGTCCCCGCCGTGTTGCAGGAAGGAGTCTGGCATGAAGGAGGTGAGCAGGGCCACCTGTCGCGTGGTCTGGGCCACTTCCATCTTCCGCAGCTCCATGTCGATGGCCTGCAGGGGGCGTGGAAGACAGTGAGCGCCTCGAACCGGGAGTGTGGGGCACATCTTCAGAGACCCACACCCACCTTGGCGTGAGCCTTGGTCTCGGCAAACTTGATCTTGAAGTCAAAGAGCTCGGCAGCAGGGCGTGGCTCGCTCGTGGCCTCCTGCTGATTGGTCAGTTCTCTGTTCACCTCCTGTGATTGGAGACAAGGGGAAGGCTCACTTCCTTGTTAAGACTCGGCTGGGACTCCGCCTTAGTACATGGAGCCAGCCCGGTGGCATATGACCAGGGCTGGCCCAATGCTTTTTGGGGCACTAAGCAAAATTTGATAACCCTATTTTGTCACCTTCTTCACCATTCTCACAAACTGATCGGCTGACGGTGCCACCTGGTGGTGCACACACATTTGCGCATCATATTCGAAATGGCAGAATATTTGTCAAACCACTTCTAAATCAACATCAAACTTCTGCAAAGCCCTCAGGCTGGGAGGGGGTGGGCCACCCACCTGGAGGTGGGCCGTGAGCTCGCGGTACTTCTGGATAGTCTGCCGGTAGTCGGCCACGGTCTCCTGGGCGGCCTCCACCCGCTTCTCAGCCTCTCGCACCCGTGCCGCGCTCATGTCCACCTGCTCCCTAAGCTCCAGCTCTGTCTCCCGGGCATTCTCCTGCAGCTCGTCGTTCATCTCATTGATGGCCTCCTGCAGGGGGGGGGGCATGCTTTATCTGCAGCTCCAAATTTACATTGCATTAATTCATGCATTCATTTTTCTGATGCTTATATCCAAAGCGACTTACAGTACTATTTGGGTATGGGATTCAAACACACAACCATTGCGTTGCAGCTCATTACTGCTAAATACCTATTAGCAGAACGTTTAAGGAATTTCTGGGCCACGCTGTGCAGGACTGAGGCCTCCGCCCTATCAGGTGGACCAAGGGGTGGTCCCAATCGTGACAGATGGGAGGTGTGACCAATGGCAACAAGGGGGCGGCTCCTCACCAGGTCGCTGACGGTCTCTCGGAGCTCCCGCACTTTCTCCTCAAGGTCCAGGTTCCTTTCTGTCAGGGTCTCCACCATCTCCTCTGCCCCCAGGGCTGCGTCCACCTGAGGCACCATGGGAATGTGAGACTGGCTGTCAAACTCGAGACTCTGAGAATTAGTTACGGCTCCATGACGGGGTTTTTGTCGCACTCATGCCAATGTGAGGGCAGTAAAATCACGTGGAATCCACCACCGCAGCACTCGAGATTAACGCACACGGCGAGGCGTAAATAGGTCGACTGAAGCTTTCCAGCCTCTCTCATATTAATGGGTCCTCAATCAGAAAAAAGCCATTTATCTCTTTCTGCTCTAGCATTAAATTTCACTTCAGTCTCTAAGAGAAAATCGATAATTTGCACATAATCCGTTATGCTAAGATTTTTTTCCCCTTGAGAAGCAAGCAGGCGGATGCAGTGAAATGTGGAACTCTGACAAATATAAACCTTGTTTTTCATAAGTTTATATCAGCGTGGAATTTATTCACCGGAAAAAGTTACACCAATAAAACTGTTGGTGGGGGGGTTTGAACACAGGGAGGCCCCTTTCACACAATCAGTGTGTGATCAGTGAAGGTCAATGGCTGAGTCCAAGCAGCATGCAAACCGGGTAACCATTCATTCAGCTACCATCTACTCTGCTCAAGTTTATCTGGAGACTTCAGAGAATGTCCTCCAGAACGGAGTCGTGTACATTTTACATTGAGAGAGCGGGGTCACCCAGTCCCTGGAGCAACTGGGAGTTAAGGGCCTTGCATGAGACTATGCAATGGTGACATCACTCTGCCCACCATGGGATAAGAACCAACAACCTTCCCATCACAGACACAGCACTGTAACCCACAGAGCCACCCCCAAAAGTATGTGTGCTGCTGTCCATAGTCAGGCTCAGACTGGAGTCTTCGGAGCCTGTGCCCTAGAGGTGTGTGGGTGTGTGTGTGTCTGTGTGGGTGTGTGTGTGTGTGTGTGTCTGTCCCAGGCTCTGAGCTTCACCTGTTCCTTCAGCTCGTCCACCATCTGCTCCGCTGCCTTCACCTCCTCCTGTAACTTCTCCTTCTGCGCCCGCAGACCTTCTATCTCCATGTTCTTCTTCTCCATCTGCTTCTGCAGCTTCACGTGCTCCTGCTTCTCCGAGCTGGACAGGTCCCTCATCCTGCGGAAGGGCCGCCTTTCAGGCTGGGTCCCCGCAGGGGTGGGGGGCGGGGGGCACCCCCCACCCCTTTTCGGAGAAGAAACTTTGAGGCTCTCCTCAAACCAAATGTCTTGTGATAGGAGCACCACCCACGATTCTATGCTGAGAAATATGGGTAAAACTTGGGATTGGCTTACAACTGCACCCACCAAGCCTTACCAGGATTACCGTCTGAAAGACGGATGGATGGCTTGCATGTTTAATTGTACCTGTGGGCTAATTTTTACTCTGAGTGTATTATCCTGAAATGTCAAGTTTAATTCACATACTGCTTGCTCAGGTGCATTCTGGGAAACAGACCTGTCTGCGTGTGCAGTCTGGGATCTGACCTGACGAGGGCCTCCTTGAGCCGGGCGTTCTGCTCCTCCATCTGCTTGACGTGGTAGCTGGAGGCGGCACCTTCAGAACCTGGGGCGGGGCATAGCAACACGTTTACACAGGCGAGAGTGCAACGCCCTCATCGAACGCTACGGTTTACACATGACATGTGACCAGTCCCATCGAATCATACGCAAACTTTTACAGCCCTGTGCCATCCAATCAAATACATTTTTTTCAATTACACATTAAATAGGGTTGTAATGATGTACCGTTCGGTACATCATTTTCAGTTCAGTACGCATAATGAAATGAAGAAACGCTTTTACCGAGATGGGCAGAACTTAAATTAGCATGTACATATTTAACACGGAAAACATTATGATAATTGTGGCTGCGAGTTGGTTACAGTCATAAATCAACGGTTTGGGAGCATTCCGGTTTCCCAATAAATGACAACTGCGGACAGAGAATACTCAAAAAGACTAAGTCTGTTGGCTTTGTCATAACGAACTCGGATATATTGCTGAAAATGCAACTAATGTGTTAACCCACCTGAGACATCATGCAAGTGAGTGAATGCGACCAGAACAAGGAAGAAACATTGAAGTGACATTGAAGGTGGTTTTGTCAGGGAATTTAGACAAGGCTAAAAACACCACTATGGATATGCAATCACACCGGGTAGTACAGACCACAGGATTTACAACAGATTTTGATCATTATGATTGGTATGTTATATTTTTGACAAATTTATTCTACATATTTATGCTTACAATACGCATCTTCTATGTTTTCGTATTCAGACATGTCTCCTTTGGGTTACAACTGTTGTTAATTGTGTTTGCATATTTAATAATTTCCAAACAAATGCAGTTTTCCCTGCTGCACCATAACTGCGCCGAACCGTGAACCCAAAACCACGGTTCGTACCGATCCGTCATGCCTTCAACATGCAGGATACAAACCCCCAAAGTATTATTATCAAAGGAGACCAGTTGCAGTGATTCTGACATACAGGGGCAGACTAATGCATAGGCCATCCGATTCTATATCCCAGGGCCCTAGCTAACATCAGGGCCCCACCGCAGGAAAAATGCGACGGTGTCCATGCTGATGGCAGCCTAGGGGCCCCAAAGAAGTTGATCCGCCCCTGGCTGACATGAGATCAACCTCGCAGAATCTATAGCTTCAAAAGCACATTTGCTTACGTCTGGATTGCAAGCTCTTACCTGTCTAGTGTGTCATTTCACAGGAAGTGGATCTTTATGTACAAACTCGGCAAACCGACGTTAGCTTAACACGCCGCTCAGTGCGTCATACTGTCAACACGGGAGAAACGGCCAGCCCACCTTTCTCCTCGATCTCGTGCTTGAGGATCTCCAGGTCCATGGTCAGCTCCTCCACCTTCTCCTTCAGGGACTCCACCTCCTGCAGCAGCGACTCCGCCCGCTCCTCTGCCATCTCCTTGTCCAGGGTGGCCATCTCGATGGCATCTGCCGTGTCTGCCATCTCTTCCATGTAGCGGTCCCTTGCCTCCAGGGCCTCCTTTGCCTCCTGCCACGGGGAGGAGGAGGAGATTTCAGAAGCCAAACAGAGAGGTTCACAAAAGCCCAATGGCAAGTGCCTGAACAGAGGTGGCTCATCACAAGACCCAAACTTTATTAAAGATAAACAGGTATTTAAACGGGTCAAACCACGGACATGCAGCGGTGTCCAAACAAACCACGGACCAGAACACGGTAATACCAAATGCTCATTAGCTGTGTTGTGCTGAAAAGAGGCTTGGCAGTCAGTGAACCCAACACGTCTTCGGTACGGAAATGATCGGAGTGTAAAATAAATCTGTAAAATCTGCCGCCTGGAATCCATGTTATTGCTCTATCAGCAACAACAAATGGAGCAAAACAGTCTGAACATTCAAAGGATGAAATCAGACACATAATATAAATTAATCAACTTAACCACCTTAAAATGGAACCACAACGGTCCCAATACAGCTTTCCTTTAACTCCATGAGGCTAAATTTTAGCTGTAATTGCTAATCGTTACGGGTGAAATGACAGAATGGCTGTACACGGAGAAACGGGCGACACGACGCAGTGTGAGGCTGCAAACAGGAAGGAGCGGGGGGAACGTTAGGTCACTGCATCAGCAGGCCCTGACAATGGCCTGTCACATGGTCTGACAAACAAATGGCAGCCCAGAAATGAGCTGGGAGCAGGAATACAGGGTAAAGGGGAGGCCAGACCGGGCTCAGCGAGCCCCCAGGAGGACGGCAAGGCGGAGCACGCGGGAGCAGAGCGGCACCTTCTTGGCGTCCTTGAGCTGCTTCTGCAGCTCGGCCTGCTGCTCCTGCATCTTGCTCCTCCACTCCTGCAGCTGCTCCAGCTGGATCTTGTTCTTCTCCAGCTCCTTGAGCTTCACCTTGTCCTCGGCACGCTTCATGCGCAGTGTCTCCAGCTTCTCCTCCAGATCCTTCACCTGGGCGCGCAGTGACTCCTCCTCCTGGATTCAGGGACACGTTACAGGGCTCTTTCCACCCAAACCAATCCTAGAGTGCCATTGTAAGAATCCCGGTGGGGAGGTGGGGCTTACCTTAGTGGGCGTGGCCTGGGCCACAGCGGTTGGGGTGGTGAGCCCAGCACTGGGGGAAGGCATGACAGGCGCTGCCAGAGGAGTCTGGGGTGTAGCACCCACCTCCCCCTGGGGGGCAGAGCTTGAAGGGGTGCGGGGGGCCTATCAACAAATATGAAAGGACTGCTAGGAGATAAAGGCTAACTTCAGAGCTAAACACCACACAATAGACAGTGATGTCATGCAGTTGACCTACACCCCAGTAAACAAGCAGTAGGTCAATTTCATAGTTTATCTAATTTTGACATAAAAGAATATTATATACCCTATTATAACGATTACTGTGGTACTGCAGGATAATAAAGACCAAACGTTAATGAGATAATGGGTGTTTAAAGTGTTCATCATACTAAAAGAGGTATTTCTGAACGTTACAGAAGTTTTAGAGAGATTAAGTGGGGTTTCTTGGATGGATCCAGAACAAATTAGAATTTTCCGCATAAGAAATGGAAATAGCTTCCTGATATTGGAGTTTGCCCTCCCCAAGCACTTCCTAGGAACCAATTACACGAGGATGATGGGCTGTAGGCACCGTTTTTATTAATTTTAATAAAGAGACCACAGCTGTAAATTTCTGTATTTTGTTTGACACAGAGATCATAAAACTCAATAAACAGCAATAAACATACAACAGATCCTCGTAACATCACCAGTGAGGTAAAAACACCAGAGCAAGCAGACTCCCTGAACACCCAGTGGGGAGAATGTGATATGAACATAGGTGTTGGGAAGGTGACCCATGTGTCTAAAGGTAGCAGGAGGATATGGACACTGACGGTCCACAAGGACAGGCTGTGCGCAGCCTAACCAAGGACCAAGGAGGGCAGAGCTCAGGAACATACCAAGAGAAACAGGAGGGGGTTTTGGAACGTACCATGAGAAACAGGAGGGGGCTTTGGAACATACCAAGAGAAACAGGAGGGGGCTTTGGAACGTACCATGAGCAAGGATGGGAGGGAACTGGAGGGAGTGAGCCGGGCTGGAGCGTTCCACTGTCACACGACAAACACAGTGTCATACAACACTTCTCCATTTTCTCCACTCTCTGTCGCTCCCTTACTAAGCACCTTAACAACTGCCCTTTACCAGCAGACTCTGTGGGCTGTAATCTTCGATACCGACAGTAATCTGAATCAAACCAGGTCACGTTTTCTATTTAACAAAATACCAGCTGAGCGGAGCTGAATCCTGCCTCCGGGTTGGTGGCATGCTTTAAACTAAATCATTACACTGCAGATGAAAATAGTGAAAATCAAAACACACAAAGCAGCGGGGGGCAGGTTTTTAACACCGGACATTCCGTTTTAACCATTTCCAAACATCTAAAATGCTAATTAATGCTACCATAAATTATATACTTGCTCTCTCACTGAAGCTCTTCAAAGGAACAACAAAAGAACATTTTATTCCATAAGAGAATGACAGGCTATTACATTCACACCAGCACTAGAGAACTGAAATGGTTTTTTCATAAACGGTGCATGACTGACATATCAGGAGCCCCTGGAAAATGTGGCTACACACCCTTCTGTAATCATTGGCTCGTTTGAGAGCCGCTGCCGTGTACCGAGGCCCAGTCTCCCCCCAGATACCTGTGACTTTGATAAGAGCTCACCTTGCTGTGCCTGGGGGTGGACTGCAGAGGGAAGACCAATCATCTGAAACGGCTACTCATAGCAGAGAGGGCAGATCAACAATTCAAGGGTAACAGAGAATCGTAAACGTTCCCTGGACCAGTCGATTACCCCTGAAATAGCACCATGGTCCCTGTGATTCCCCTTATACCTCAGAGCGTGTACCTAAGGTATAATAGCACCACGATCCCTGTGATTTCCCTTATACCTCAGAGCGTGTACCTAAGGTATAATAGCACCACGATCCCTGTGATTTCCCTTATACCTCAGAGCATGTACCTAAGGTATAACAGCATCATGGTCCCTGTGATTCCCCTTATATCTCAGAGCGTGTACCTAAGGTATAAGAGCACTATGGTCCCTGTGATTCCCCTTATACCTCATAGCGTGTACCTAAGGTATAATAGCACCACGGTCCCTGTGATTCCCCTTATACCTCATAGCGTGTACCTAAGGTATAATAGCACCACGATCCCTGTGATTTCCCTTATACCTCAGAGCGTGTACCTGACACGTTTATATCACGTTTATTTAACTGACATTTTTATCCAAAATGACATACATTTTTCGAGAATGCAAGGTGGCACAATGGGCTTGGCCCGCTGAGCCACACGGCATTCCCGCACAAACCGCCTGCCACCTGCAATACTCCAGGCGACAAACTGGCACTGCTCACCGACAGCAACGTGATCATATAAGACCGAAAAAGTTCAGAAGTTCTGCAGTGCACGCATATAAATTACACGGGAGAATAGCAAATAGCATCTGACTAATGCCCAATCAGCCTGACTAATGGGTGTCGTGGGAGAGGTTTTGAGACACTCACACTCCCCTTTAAACTACACAAGTAGCGTTTGTGATTTATGGGTAGGCAGGCGGCCCACCTGAATTAGCATCAACTGATTAAAGCAAAGTTACAGAGAAATACATGCTACAGTGTGAAAGGTTAACGACTTGAAAATGTCACCCGAGAAAACAGCTATTTGTTGTATAGGTGCAGCACAGGAGTGACACTATGAATTAATATGAAGCTGATTATGAAGCCCCTAAAGGTGGTGCTTCACCAATTACACAAGTGACATCATAGCCAGACCCCAGAGGAGCTGTGAAAGTCCCAAAACCCCCAAGCAAGTGAAACCAGGAACAAGAGAACCTCAGTAGACATGCATCGATCTTCACTGTACCTTCCTGGCCAACGCAGTCTGCGTCCGTCACATTAATGAGAGGAGAAATGAAACAAAAGGAAAGAGAGAGAGACCGAGTCACTGTGGAGCGGCAGGGACACCCCTACCCCGCAGCGGGGAGTCGAGCTGTACACCGGCATCCACAGCCTAGAGAGGGCTCATCAGCGAGACGAGACGACAGGTTACCGTAGAAACCACTGCCACCATGCCAGCTCAGGGACGAGCGGTGATGATTCAGCGAGACGGCCACGCCTCTGTTTAAACGTGCCCAATTAGGTTACGTAATTCATAGGGCAGGCAAGGGGACAGTCAGGTCGTCAGCTGATTAACAGAGGCCTTGGGAGATTTGCTAGGACCAGGCATGGTGCAAGGATCCCTCGCAAGTCACACGCTGAACTCCAGCCCTCTGGCCCAATCACAGCACGTTCTGAGGCTGAGCGCAGCTTCAGCAGCCAATGGCTGCAATCCTGCAATCCAGCTGAAATTTCGACACTCTACCATAGTGGGCAGCGTTGACTAATTGAACAACATGGGATTTTAACAACAATTGCTAATAAAGATTGTCGAGATTAAGTGATTAGCAGGTTTCTGCTAATAACTTCTTGTGAAACTGCCATCACAATCAGGTCCTTGTTTCAGTGTTGTCAGTGCAGGACAATTAGCTATTACGCTGCACATGTCTCAGGAAGTAAATTACATCACAGCCTAACATCAAAAGGCAAGTGACAGGTGACGCTCCCAAAAAGCACGATTCCATTTACAGCAGTAAATGCTCAGCACCGCTATAGTACCTATGACTCACAACCAACATGCTCAGCACCGCTATAGTACCTATGACTCACAACCAACATGCTCAGCACCGCTATAGT
>JAOYFF010000015.1:791066-801499 GCA_025773925.1 Cryptomyrus ogoouensis | reverse complement strand
TATGACTCACAACCAACATGCTCAGCACCGCTATAGTACGTATGACTCACAACCAACATGCTCAGCACCGCTATAGTACCTATGACTCACAACCAACATGCTCAGCACCGCTATAGTACCTATGACTAACAACCAACACGCTCAGCACCGCTATAGTGCCAGAACAATCTAGGCCATCCAAGAACAGCTCGAGTCATTTTTCTTCCCTAAACTGGCATAACAGAGATGTTACAGCCATCGTCTTCCTGTGTGATGGACGTGTAGGTAGTAAGCTGTGGTGCATGATGGGTAGGAGGTGATGATCAGGGGGAGGGAGGACACCGACAGAGCAGGATGCCGTGCTCCGTACCAGGGAGGGGATGAGGATGACGGGCGGGGAGACGCAGCAGCTCTGGGAAACGCGGAAGCTCGGATGGCGAGGATCTACTTGTATACCAGTTCAGTCAGTGGCCGTCACACTGGAAGGCGCTTTTCCAGGGTACTCACCAGCTTAGTCTGCTTTGGTGTCTCCAGGCTCTCTGAAAAGGGGGAGATGAGAACTGTTAAGGCTTACAGCACGGTTATTAAGCAGCCCTGGCTTGATCACAGCCGGTACACAAAAGAACCGAAGGACAACTAGGACATGTAGACCGGAACATGAGCCCACATTGACTGTGAGCGCCATGTGCAGTCCGGCGTCGCCGAGAGGGACGCCTGCGGCCCGGTGTGCGATTTCGGGGCCATCTGCAGTCCGGCGTCGCTGAGAGGGACGCCTGCGGCCCGGTGTGCGATTTCGGGGCCATCTGCAGTCCGGCGTTGCCGAGAGGGACGCCTGCGGCCCGGTGTGCCATTTCAGGCCCATCTGTATTTTGGCGTCGCCGCGAGGGACGCCTGCATATTAGAGCTACTATGAACTCCTATTGGATTTCAGGGCCAAGATGTTCAGAGATGAAACCATAAGTACTAAGGAAAACAGATCTTGGGGGGGTTTATTGAAAAGAATCCTTTCATAGGCATGAAAGACTTTCATTCACTGTATCACAGCAAAAGAACAGAAGCTTTTGTTAAATCAGCAAAAACTGGGCTCAAAAACAACGGAAAATAGCCCTGCACATCACATCAGGTGATATGCCAAGCATAGAGAGGCAAAGGAAAAAAGAGATAAAAATGACGTTTTATGGACATGGGCATTGGAATTCCAATGCAGACTGTTAGAAACAAAGACAACATTGTTCTGTAACTCTGAACCCTGAAATCTGTAAGATTTCACCAGTTAAGAACAGATATGAGTCGGCCATTGTGTGGAAGGACATTAAGCGACACATTCATTAATTTCCACTACTTCCACCGGGGGGCAACATCTACACGATTTTGTTGTCATCCCTGGAATTCAATACCTTCTACATCCTCAAACTTCAAATCCTAAGAATCGAACTACGTGAACCAATCCGGTCAGTTAGTTTAAGGTTTTAATCACATTTGCCGACTTTCTCCATCTCTATTTTAGTCTGATTGTGAATTAAAAGTAATGATCAAAGAACAACAATCTTCGTGTGAATTCAACCCCTGCCGCTTGTATTCTAACGTCATTTAGTGCTTTACTGTCCAGGTTTCACAGAAACAACGTTTAAATTTTAATCCCTCTTTTTAATAATTAAAAAAAAAAAAAAAACGATAAAATCTGTGATAAAATCATATGCGATTGCTTCAATGGTTTACTGTATCATGGGGAGGCTAAGCTTCAGAAGAATTTACATTTTTATGTGCACCCAATTAGGCTTACAGAGGATGCCCGGCGGGCCATTAAATCTCCCCGGCAAAGGAGCGCCTGAGGACATTAAAAGAGCCGAAAAATACAGAGCCGCCTGCCAGAACAGGGTGGGTATTCACAGGATAATTACCTCTACGGACAGGAGGACTATTTCCGCCTTTTAAATCTCTGCTGGCTGGACAGGAGACCACAGAGCAATGCCAGCTGAATGCCAGCCACCTTGTTTTTGAGAGTATAAACTGCCGACCCACAGCAACGAGACTCGACTTGGCGTCAACAAAAACAGAAAGGAAACGTCTGGTGTGTCTGCTGTACCCCAAGCGGGACAACAGGGCAGACAGACAGTGCACGACAATAACAGCAGCGGCTTTTGAACTAAATAAAACATATATATTATATAAATCAAGGTCTGGCGCGGTACAGGGTGCGGAGGTAATGAGATGGGCAGAGCTGCTGGCGTCCCTGCAAACTTACCTCCCCTGGGTGTCCCGGCAGTGACCGGGTCGGAGGGCTCGGCAGGGGCGGCATCTGAGCTGTCCTCAACAAGCTGGAGCTGATCGATAAAACCAAACGGAAAAGAAAAGAAAAATATTATTTCCTTACACTGACAGCTAAATGTAAAGACCAAATATGACAATTGCAAAATCAATTTAGCTGATACTTTCAGTGTCAGCCTTTGAAAGAAGACCTTTATTATGAAATGGAAAACAGATAAATCTGAAACAAAATATATCTTTAGCTTAACATGGTTGCCCTGATTGCTGCTGCAGACAACATACCGCAGAGGCTGGTTTCTAAGCAAATTTGAAGTCTTAATTACATTAGTCTCAAGCTGCTAATTAAGCTAAATTCCCAATTCAAATTGCATTAAACTGAATGCAATAGCCCAGAACTCTTCAATGCATCTTAATAAGGAATTTTATTAAAAATGAATTAAAAGATAAGGGTTAATGTAGATTAACCTTTCTGTCTTCCAAACACTCTTGCTGGTTATAGCTGTGGGGGGGGACCTAGGGCTAAGGCCAGACAGCATGTGGCACAAGGAGTCTAATCTAAACAAGTTAAAGCGGAATTCATGCAGTTGTGATAGTTAAAAAAAAAGCCTAATAAAAGTGAATGAATTACATGCATAATTACTCGTAACGGTTTTACAACCCTTCAGCCATAACAGATAGTCCTTGTCAAGCACATTAGATTTAACTGCACAAAAAGAAATGACAGTAAGTGCACAATGTATGGTTTAACTCAATTTAAAATTATCCGAATCATTCACTTGGCTGGTCAATCGATGGGGAGCTCAGACGACAGTGGAACGTCGACCAATTTCAAGAAAAAGAAGAAACAGCTAACATTAGCTATGCAGCGGCCGTGTCGGCTGGAGATGCACCTACAAGCTGCACCTACAAGCTTCACTGAGCTACACAGGGAACAAGCCTCTGGCTCAGAAGGCCTACAGGGATTTCCAGCAGCTCCTATCAAGGACACGACTAAAGCCCAGTTCTTGCTGTTTTGACAGGCGACCCACCGATTTCTGTGGACTTTTCTGCTTAACTTTGGCAATTAAACAAAGTTCTTCATTGTATTATATGAGGACTGAGTCAGTGTCAGTTCCCAATACTGTAACAGATGAGGAAACCTGACTTTAGCTCATTGGCAGTCTCATCTCAAAACCAACAACAAAAAAAGTTTGTTTTGGAAATTTACTTGATTACACTCTAGTGTTAAAAAAACTCCTTATAACTGCACATGATTCCTTCAGAGGCGAACTGGATAAGACGCGGCTAACTGAGCCAGGAGTGCGGAGCAAACGCTTTGCAGGATGCTGCAGCCAGCAGGGACAGGGGAGCCATCGTCAGGGACGGCCGCAGTACCTGCGACTGGCGCACGAAGATACCGCAGTTCTCATCGCAGGTGAAGTAGCGCTTGCCCTGCACGGTGCCATCGTTCTTGCCCTTGGGCTCGTCCAGGACGACGCCCACCCACTTGCCGGTGGCGAAGAGCGTGGCGCCCACGTAGGCCACAGTGCCGCGGTGGCCCTTGCCGATCACCTCCACCACGGAGCCCACCTTGACGGGCTTGCCCCCGCCGCCGTCCGCGCTCATCTTGCTCAGGGGGCTGCTCGTCGGCTTTGAGAGAGGGGGGAGGTGCCTGGTTAATACCTACCAAGGGCCGCACACCCACACAGCACACTGAGAACGGCCGGCCACCTTCAGCTCAGGTGCTAGGGAGTCGTTTCAGAGAACAGCGTCATCACCCAGGAAGGGATGAGAATGTGTCACTCACTCTTATGCTTTTACATGATTTATAAAACCCATTTTTGTAACAAGAATTTAAAAAATATATTTAAATGTAAATACTTTACATATCTTCTGTTAACTTTTTGTAATCTTTACTTTTTATGTACTTTATCCCACAAATGTGAAAATTTGCATATAATACCTGGGTTCATCATTAGAAATGCAAAATTACCGGCACTGAAGATTCCATGGTCACAATCACACCCAGCACCTGAGTGAGGCTGGTTACCGAGACAGAGATGTGTAATGTACCCAAGGATTTTATTTTTAAAACCAAAAATTACTTTTAATATTAAAGATATAGTATACACATAAAAACATAGTATGCATTTAACATCACATTCATATATGACTTCATATGATCCGAATCATATATATAAATGTCTAGGACTGATACTGTTAACATTATTTTGGTAACACTTTACTTAAAGCTGTCATTTATAGTGCATTACAGATACCTTCATAATGCATTATAATGGTTGCTATAAGAATTAATAAAACATTACAGCATCATCTATTGACAGTCATAAGGCATTATAGTGCTACTCAAAATACTTCATAAGCTCCAAAGAAGCTCTCATCCATAACGCACTATAAATACCTTCATAATGTTTTATAATGGTTGGTATATGAATTAATAAAGCATTACAGCATAAGGCATTATAGTGCTACTCAAAATACTTCAAAAGCTCCAATGAAGCTCTCATCCATAATGCACTACAAATATCTTCATACTGCATTATGAAGGTCAGTATAAGCATAAGGGATGCCTGGTACTGCATTATGAAGGTGTCTATAGTGCATTATAAATGAGAGATTCATAGAGCATTCATAATGCATAATAAACATGGCTATAATGTCCTATGCCTTCTTATAAATATTTATAGCCATGTTTATAATGCTTCATGAACGTATTCATAGGTTTTTAAAGACATGCAATTCACTGAAAGTGCTACCATTATTTTTATTCTGTTACCATTCTACCTTGTTTATTGCAGTGTGGAGTCACAGAAATTTCATTTCACTGCTGGTGCACCAGTACATTCATGCATGTGACGAATAAAAACCTTCAATCATGAAAAAGTCATTTTATGGGGACAGGAAGCATAACCTAACCAGCGTAATTCCCTGCAGAATAATAGCTGGCAATGTCATTTAATACTGCAAAAGCTAAGTTCCTAATCCCACATGCTGCGACACAAACTGCTAACAGCGGAAAGCATTTGACGTAAAGGGTCATTCACTCGGCCGACATTTGGAACGCGGAGACGAAAACGGCTCTAGATCTGGAACAATGTAGACTGCAGAGCCACTGTATGAGGCCCAGAAACTTCAAGAAGGATTGTACGGTCTCCAGGGACAGCTGGCAGCTTGGGTTCGGCTGAGAAAGGCCACGTGACGGGACTCACAATGAAAGGCTTGTCACGCCCCTCGCTGGGACAGACACCGGACACCGTGGGCACCTCCACTGTTGATATCTCAGCTTGGAAACACTGGACTGAAACCAGGGATTACTGAGAAGACATTTCTGCAACTGGACTTTTAGAGGCACAATCCAAACCCCTTCCTAAACCAATGCTCTGGCAACCAAACGGATGGCTTACGGAAGTATTTAAGCTGCGTTTCTGAAGCGCACAAAGAAATATAGCACAAGAAACACAAAACCTGCTGTGGATGGCATATAAACAGGAAGATGACTTCTGTGCCTGACCTGCAAAAAATGCTTTAACACAGAAAGAACAGAACAAAAGGCGCAGCTAAGGAACTGCAACCCAGGCTGGGAAAACTTTCAGCTACGGTAAAGAAACACAAACCCCTGCAAGATAAGGCATTTAAACAACTGACAATCAAGCGATACATTTTGAGGTTTAGTATCGGCTTTAGTCCCAAGGGACGGAACATTCCTCCCAAAGTAATTTAGGTTCAGTATCTGGAAAAAGGCTAGATCACTGAGCCCATTCCTAGGATTAAAGCCAGGACTTTCTAATTGTGAGCTGCTACACTCCATGATAATCGATCAATTTTAGACCAGTGGCGGCTAAACATGCTTAAGTACACCTCATAGGTATAAACCTGCAGGTAATGAGGGAATTAAAATACAACGCTGATTCTCTACCGTGTCAGTGAACTATGAACGGTAACCAAAACAGCCAGCATCGCTGTTTACCCTGACTAGTTCCTTCCTCAGCAGTTCGGCTTGTTCTGAGACTGACCCAAGAGTCAGCTCCACTTTAAAATCATCGGGGTACTTACCCTGGGGGTGTACGAATTTCTCCTGGATGTGGACATGGTGCCCCTGCATATAATTGACTGTCCACACACAATAATTGCCTTCCTCTGATTCAACAACCTTTAATATGGAATGGGGGGGGGGGGGGGTGATGCATGTGACCAGAAGGGGGTGTGTGACCAGCGGGGGGGAGGCAGTCTAAGCTGTGTGTGCCAATCCCAGTCACATGATCAGCATCAACATTAATCAGTTGGCTGTGTAATTTAAAAGAGTAGAAAAGTCCTACTGCCCTACAGGATCGGAGCCAAGACTGATGCAAGAACTCTGAAGGCTCCATTCCTCACTTTCACACTGACGACGTACCCCCTGGCTGTGTGGTTTTAGTTACTGTTTTTTTCTGGAAGTTTCCGGTGACTGGTGGCCCATGGAAATGCCAGAATTCTTTGCCTGGATACTGACTGCCAACAAGAAGCCTGAAAGTAGCAGGGTGTCTGTCTGGGGTTTATCCCCACTGACAAGGCGGGGAGGCAGGACTAACAGTGAGCATGTGGGTCTATCCATGAACAAACAGCTTGTTGACTGCAAAAAGAAGCCGTTTCAGAGGTCCAAGTTTAACTAAGGCACCACCGTTTAGCCTGACAAGTCACTCTCTTACAGAGGAACAAAAATATCACAAACATAAGGGAAGCTGGCTTTTCGGAGGACCTACTGAATGGTGGAATAATTACGTGCTTTAAAGAGTGTTTTTAAGGGAAAAAAAACTCTCCACCAGGTACATAATAGAGGCTGTAATCTAGACGTTTCTTAAGAAGGCGTCTATTCATATATCTGGACACCAGTCAAAAAGAACGGGGCGTTAAGTCACAGGACGCCATAACGCCTAAACGGCTGTAATTAAAAGCTTAGGTCACCCCACGGCTGCTATAATCATGGGTTAGTCAGTGGACATTCAGCCTTATGTGGTGTATATGAAAGGGAAATGGTTTAACTTAAACAGGAAGGATCACTGTTTTAGCGGCTGATGAATCACCATCACCCGGGGGGATCGCCCCTGCCCTGGCCGGGGTAAAGTCACCCTGATCGCTTATATATATATATAAATAACCTTACTTCGTTTGCCTGACAGTTGGTTATAGCTAGTTATATGCGAGCTGTCCTGATAACGTGTAGCACAACCAGCCGAGTACAACAACCCATTTTCTTCCTCAAAGTGACCAGCGGTCTCTTGTCCTCTTTAATCGCTGTAATTCAGGCAAACAGCTATAAATATAAAGTGTGGCGGTCACTATGGGACATGCCCGGTCTCCCCAACGCAGGCCTCCGCGACAACACAGCCCAGCCGCTTTCCTGCCGACCGAGGCGTCCGCTTTTCCTCTGTCAGGTTTTATACGTTTAATTTCTACTAGACGCGACAGACAGTCACATTCACTTCATGCATATTTGGGGGGGGGAGAATGGGATGAGGGGTTTTCTGCTTACCAAACACAGAAAGACTCAACTTCCAGTTCGTTTGCCTTGGCAGCTTGAAGCCGGACTTCAGGCAGTCACGTGGACTTTCTATTTCCGGCCAAATATTTCAAAATAAAAGCGTGTCTCTCCTGCGCCTGTCTTTTGCTCCTTTTATAAAATTCGCTATACCTTTCATAAGGATACACCGTGCCAAAGGAGTTTTTTTTTTATCTCCAAAGAGGACGTACACCGTCAGATTTTTAAATATGATTTACTTATATTACCTAGCCTCAATTATACTCAACATTTTAAGATAAAAGATTTATGAAGAGTTTTAATTAAATATCTAGGAGTTGTAAACTTTACACGTAAGCCTATGGGTATAATAATAATAAAAATAATTGTTTGAGAAACTAGAAACGAGTCAGGTTGAACTCCAGTGATTATTCTTCGATGGATCGAGTGATTATTAAAATCGATGGATCAATTGCTCCCTCCAGTGGAAATTTGTGAGAAGTGCAATCACAGATAATGACATCGATCGAGTTCTTGAACGGTGCAAAAAAAAATCCTTCAGTAGCTACTCAACATCTAACGTCTCCACTTGACGAGGAAGGGAAAAAAAACGTTTTAACAGCAGTCACTTTCAGGCAGTTTAGTTTCTCGGGTATCACGTAGAATGACGCTTTAAACCACACGAGGTCCATTTCCCGTGTCTTTCATTAGCGAATCAAGATTGTGAAACAAGAAAAATACGGCAGATCTGCTTGGAAAGAACTTCACCTTCCAAAAAAAGTGGGTCAATAATGTTTAGCCAAGTGTTGAGTCGGCTTACAAAATGCAGTGTTCCATCTCGCTGTTTTCGTCTTTAAATCCACCCAACTCACGCCCCTTTCACACTACTGCCTCCGGGAAAGCTACTGGTGTTCTGTCGAGTTGAGCTACTTTGTCGAGTTTGGCTACCGTACTGCTAATCGATAGCACTAACCCTAACTCTTACCCTAACCCTAATCCCCCAAAAACCTTACGATAATCCCAAAACGATGGAATTGCGCATGCGCAGAAAAATTCGATAGGTAGGTATCTCAATTCTTAATAGGTAGCTCAACTCGACAGAACACCGGCGCATCAGCACGCGCCTCACCTGTTACACGGACGGTCACCTCTCCCAAGCCACCGGGCCCCGCTGTATTCTATAATATGCTTTTGCATTTCATCAGTACGGCGTACCTCTGCGGCTATTTGCAAATCCTTCCCTGATGCGCCACCTATTTAATGTTAAAATTGCACGTTACTGGTTTCAAAAAAGCCCTTTGACAAATGACGTTTAACTTATCTGCACATATCTTCTGCACAGACATTCTCTTACGTGTCAGAATTTTTTTGACTCACACATTCAGTTCTGTTCTTGGCATTTTGCAATTGTAGTCACTGGCTCCCAAAGGGATACTAAACACAAATCTTTGGTGTCTTATGTCATTGCAAAGGTGTCACTGCTAAAAAAAACACCCAGTGAGACTGACTGCTTGTCAATGAACTTTTTAGCTGAGAATTGATCTGTAATATGGGTTTCTGGCTGTTTCTAATGTTTTATATATTTTTTGTAAACATGATTTTTGTTATAAACCCAATAAATCTGCAATATTTTTACTTGGTTAAGCAAATGCCGCAAGACTTTCTGTGAGCACCATATTCTCTGTAATTAATAAATAAATAAAATAAACATTTTGAACCACAATGTTTCTCAGCTGGAAGGCGATGTGTTCAAAGTGATCTTCATCTTCATCTTTGATAGCCACTTAGCCAGTAGAGGTTCACAGTTAGCCTGACCCCAGTCAGGAAGAATACGGCACAAGTCAGGGGACACCAGTGGATAGATGGGAGGCCAGTTTAGAGACACCAGTTTGTCTAAGTGGACCGTGGGAGGAAATGTCCATCAAAAGGAAGCCCAAACAGAATCAGAGCCAGATCTGAATTCCAAATTTGAAATGCACTCATAACGCATCCATGGCATTTTACTGCTGGGATGAGGCCTCTGGGTCATCCCAGCAGTATGTCCTGCCATGTCCTCAATTCCTTGAGGACATGGCAAATTCCTGACATTCCTCTACGACCTGCTACTCTGCTGCCTGAGATGTTTACTTTGGCTGCCGCACCTCCGTTAATAATCCCGTACTCCGATACTCCTTTTGGCTAGTTCCGAATTATGCTGACAATGTGCACAGTTTTATATTGCAAAATCCGAGTGACTTTTAACATGAAATTATAAAACCCCAAGAAATTATTTTACTGATATTAAAATTGAAGGATTTTCCTAGAAAGATCGATACTAAGTATTGAACAGGGAATAAAAATCACTTCTGAATTTAATAATTATTGGTCCGTCACTCCCATTAGTTTTTATTTTTACTATAATAAGATCATGGCTAATTAGATTTAATCTGTTCCTTTTCAGTCTATTCCCTTTTTTTTTTTTAACTCCCTCCACCACCCCCCCCCTCTGCGGAGGACTACTTTATTTATTTATTTATTTATTTATTTATTTACTTACTTCCTCAAGAGAAGGAGAGGGAGAGAGAAGGGGGAAACAAAGGAGAAGAAGGGGGAAAGAGAGAGGGAGGAGAGAAAAGAAAAAACAAAACAGATAATCTGCTTCCATGTCTGCTGAAAAGAGAAAGACAACATACAACATCTGTACTAATCACAA
>JAOYFF010000015.1:756949-783775 GCA_025773925.1 Cryptomyrus ogoouensis | reverse complement strand
TGTGTGTGCGTGTGTGAGTGTGTGTGTGTGTCTGTGTGTGCGTGCGTGTGTGAGTGTATGTGCGTGTGTGCGTGAGTGTGTGTGTGTGTGTGTGTGTGCGTGCGTGTGTGTGCGTGCGTGAGTGTGTGTATGTGTCTGTGTGTGCGTGCGTGTGTGTATGTGCGTGTGTGCGCGTGCGTGTGTGTATGTGCGTGTGTGCGCGTGCGTGTGTGTGTGTGTGTGCGTGTGTGTGCGTGCGTGTGTGCATGTGCGTGTGTGTACGTGTGTGTGCGTGTGTGTGTGTGCGTGCGTGAGTGTGTGCGTGAGTGTGTGTATGTGTCTGTGTGTGCGTGCGTGTGTGAGTGTGTGCGTGTATGTGCGTGAGTGTGTGTATGTGTCTGTGTGTGCGTGTATGTGCGTGTGTGTGCTTGCGTGAGTGTGTGTATGTGTCTGTGTGTGCGTGCGTGTGTGTGTGTATGTGCGTGTGTGCGCGTGCGTGCGTGTGTGAGTGTGTGTATGTGCGTGTGTGTATGTGCGTGTGTGTGCGCGTGCATGTATGTGTCTGTGTGTGCGTGCGTGAGTGTGTGTATGTGCGTGTGTGTGCGTGCGTGAGTGTGTGCATGTGCCTGTGTGCGTGCATGTATGTGCGTGTGTGTGTGTGCGTGCGTGAGTGTGTGTATGTGTCTGTGTGCGTGTGTGTGAATGTGCGTGCGTGCGTGTGTCTGTGTGTGCGTGCGTGTGTGAGTGTGTGTATGTGTATGTGTGTGCGTGCGTAAGTATGTGTCTGTGTGTGCGTGCGTGTGTGAGTGTGTGTATGTGCGTGTATGCGTGAGTGTGTGTATGTGTCTGTGTGTGCGTGCGTGTGTGAGTGTATGTGCGTGTGTGAGTGTGTGTGTATGTGCGTGTGTGTGTGTGTATGTGCGTGTGTCTATGTGCGTGTGTGTGCGTGAGTGTATGTGTGTGTGTGCGTGCGTGTGTGTGTGTATGTGCGTGTGTGTGCGTGCGTGTGTGTGTCTGTGTGTGCGTGCGTGTGTGTATGTGTCTGTGTGTGTGTGTGTGTATGTGCGTGTGTGCGTGCGTGTGTGAGTGTGTGTGTGTATGTGCGTGTGTGCGCGTGCGTGCGCCCTGTCCCCTGCCTTGTGTCCGATAGGCTCCGGACTCCTACAACCCTGAATAGGACAAGCGGTTACAGAAAATGGAAGGATGGACAGTTTCCCTCCTATGAAATCGTGATTCGTAGCTCATTATGTCATGTACTCAGTATTGTGGATATTGCTAATCTTGTTACATACTGTATACTGCAGAACTATTCAAGGATCTCACTATTTAACGCACATTTGTTTTGTTAGAATTAGTTTATGTAGACATTTAGAGTGCGCTTGTTTGTTTATTTCATTCACAGTTTGCAACATTATTAGTTTATACTTATGCTTCCTTATATGTTGACCTTTATTTAATGTTTATTGTCTTGTCTGTATTGTTCTTGGAACAAACATCGGGTCAAATTCCTTGTAAGTGTGACCTTGCTTGGCCAATTACTGATTCTTTTTCTTACTGATGTCCTGGAATTTAGCTTATTTGTTGGCTCTGTTGAAAAGGTGCAGGATGCAGATGTGTGTGTAAGCCTGATACGCACTGCCGGGGACGGTGTGCCAGCTGGCGCCGTTGATGATGTTGTTGTTTTGCAGGAAGTCCTTGTAGTGGCAGGTCCGTCGGTCAGGGTTGGACATGACCTGGTTGGTGCTGGCGTAGACCGTGGCCAGCCAGCGGAAGAAGCTGTCGTCGGGGGTGGGAGTGTGCTCGTAGGGGGCCCAGTCCCGGGTCATGTCGAATGGGTAGGTGACCACCAGCTCTCCGCCATGCAGGTTGGCACTCAGCACAAACGGGATGGTCTGCATCCAGTTTATCACCGCGCGCGTTTCCGAGGCGACCTGAGAGGAGCAGGCTCCTGGTCAAAATGTGGTTGACCACGCCGAGGTCAAAAAGTTAACCCCCACAGGGCCCAGTAGGAAAGGCGACCTATACATGAACCCTAAACCTATACATGAAAAGTAAACTGAGTTATAGCGGTACAATGTGAAACATTTACAGTGAAAACAGGGCCTGAAGCAGCTTTCAGTATAAACATCAATTTCTGTTTACAAATATACCGGCCTAGATCTCTGAATTCCTGACGCTTACAGCTGTTAAATAACACAACGAGGCAATCGTCTTATTCTGCAATGATGCACTTCACGCCACTGCGTCCCACTGTGTGTGGGGCTGTCCAGCTTCTGCCTACATGACTCTCAACTTATTCAAATTTTAATCATTATTACGCAGTCCGAATATTGTCTAACCTGTCCGTTTTTCTATAGTTGTGCACTGATAACATCCTAACACAAATTTCCTTTATTTTTGGCTAGTTTACTGCCAGATTAAATAATTATGTTCTACTTTTATCCTTTATATATGACGCAGTTCTGCATAAAATTTGATTATCGACATTCTTTGAGGTAACGCCCTCTTAACGCACTTTCTATCGAATTTGGACTAAATGTTAAACAGACATAAGTTTAAATGTCTTGTTCCCTCGGTTTTCCTGCCACCGCACCCTGAACGCAGGGAGAGCCGAAGATGTCGCGCTTTCCCCTCGGTTCTGGAGAAACACCGCAGGCTGTGGTATTTCCACAGCACTGGTCCAGTCTCCATCTGTTCCCAGTTAGTAAGTAGAGCATACTGGAAAGTGCTGAGGAAGGGAACAGCCTGTAACACCCCCCCGCCCCGCACCCCAGGCGCCTGCCATGCAGCTGGAGGGGGGGGCCTGTTGTTGTGCTGTTAACCCTCCTGTATCATCACTGCAGGAACAATCCAGACATCTGGTCCCCCCTCCCCACTGTAAAGTTTTGTCCTTCATGCTCCACTCACAGCCGGGTAAACAGGCCCTTTCGCAAACCACGGGCAGTTTCCCACCGCAGATTCCAGGGATATAAAACGGAATGAATATGGATGGAGAACGCGCCGGCAGGATCGGGGATTTGCTCCGTATTGGCTGTTTGGGGAGCATCTGAAATCCTTCAGAGCGGCGCTGGGCTTTAAAGCCGATTCAGGGCGTGAAATACGTACAGCGATCGCGTGTCAGACCTGATCAGACTGAGAGCAGGGGCGTATATAGGGGGCGTGGTCACATGGGGGCGTGGTCACAGGGGGGGGCGTGGTCACATGGGGGCGTGGTCACATGGGGCGTGGTCACAGGGGGTGTGACCCCAGAGTGCCCCTGCCCATCACTCACCGATGAAAAACATATCATTGGCTAATGATAAAGTTGGAATCGCTGTATAAATTATGGCCCCTCTTATGCTCCCCACCTGAAAAAAAAATGCTAAAATACCCCCTACTCACTGCTAACATTTGCTGCTTGCAGGGCGAAACTATGAAGATCAACTATGGTCTGGCCCCTGTTTCTCCCAACGCCCACGGGCACTCACAAAGGCATGCTCCGATGTGTAGTTTTCCGGAAGGGGGAAGTAGTGGTTGATCAGTTTGGACTTGTCCGTCTCTAACTCCTGGGCGTCCCACATGACCGAGTTGAGGTCGGCGAAGTTGTGGTTCATGTCGATCCCCTCGTAGCTATAGCGACCCAAGGCCCAGCCGGCCAGCTCCGAGCCCTGTGAGCACGGGGCAGAGGGGGGAATGATGCACACCTGTCGCTGACAGCAACATCAAACCTCATAGGAGGCAGAGTGCAGGATGGGCTTCAGGGTCTGTGGATGCTCACTGAACCTCGCTCTGCTCACCTGTGCAACTTGATTGATGTGATTTTTAAAAAAAAACAACTCTATTCACTCAACTGAGTACTGGGATAGAACAGAAACACAAATCATCGCTCCAGGATATGACAACCACCCCCCTGTCGATCCAAACTGTGGTTTCACTTGGAACATTATCTAAGTTCCTTATGAGGTGAAAGTTTTGCTCAAATATTATAACTTATAATGCAATTTTTGCAACCACAGTACCCATTAAAATGCAAATCGGGCTGCTCTCCAGACATTTCCGTTGTAGGCACTTGCTCATTCCCATGGCCACTCCCATCTTTGTCTGGCCACTCCCACACTATTAAACCACTCCCACCTTTTTGTAACAACTCCCACATTTTCATTGTCACTCCCACCTTTATGTGGCCACTCCTTTATCACATCAACATTCTTGTGACCACTCCCTCTTATTGTGACCACTCCCACTTTATATTGTGGCCACTTCCATTTCCATATGGCCCTCTCTGTATTGTTCTAACCACTCCCACATTCTTGTGACCAATCCCACTTTATTGTGACCACTCCCACTTTATATTGTGGCCACTCCCATTTCCATATGGCCCGCTCTATATTGTTCTAACCACTCCCACATTCGTGTGGCCACTCCCACCTTCTTGTAGGCCATCTCGTAGCCGTCGGGGTTCATGGACGGCAGCAGGTGGATGCGGGTCTCCTTGATCAGTCGCACGACGCGCTGGTTGCCCTGCTTGTACTCGCGGCACATGTACTGCATGAGGTTGAGGAGCAGTTCTCGGCCCAGCACTTCGTTGCCGTGCATACCGGCCACGTAGCGGAACTCCGGCTCGCCTGCAGGGGGTGCACCGCACACACACTTTTGTATTCATGTCTTTGTGGGGACCGTACATTCATTTCTACGGGCAAAACCCTAATCCCAACATGGCAACCTTAACCACGAGTAACCAAACAAAATACAAGAGTTTGGGCATTTTTAGTTTCTTATATTCTTTATAAAATTGAGTTTCCCCTTGTGGGGAGCAAAAAATATATTCATAGCCCCCCTAGACACACAGACACACAACTATGCTTTGGTTAGCTGGCCCATGGATCCATGCCTGGCATTTCAGGAAAACCAAAAGATATTATGGGAATATAATAATACTACAATAATCTAAATAATAAACGACAATAATCAGCCTTTCACTGAAACTCCAAAGCCATTCACCAGGCAGCCAGATCATGAGGTCAGTGTCCTCCTTCAGTGATGTGGAAGAAAGCCAAGATCTCAGGCATCAAGAGGCCCATGCAGAGTCAGCCATGGCTGGGTCGGGCCGGCGTGGCTCAGGAGGGGGCCTGCAAGACGTCCCTCTACAGCAGCGTTTCCCAGTCCATCCCTCAGAGACCCGCATACGTTTTGTGTAAAAATGCCAGAAGTCTTTTTTGAAGTATTTTATTTGGTTACCTATGGTTAAGGATAGGGTTAGGGTTAGGGTTAGGGGTGTGGTGACTGGGAATAGGGTTCTTCCTTAGAAATTAATGTGTGTGTGTGTGTGTGAGCATGAGTGTGTGTGTGAGTGTGTGTGAGCATGAGTGTGTGTGTGTGTGTGTGTGTGTGTGTGTGTGTGTGTGCACGCACGCACCTTCAATATTTATGTACACTCAGACCGCTTAATACATCATGAAAGCGGAGCAGAGATACAGTGGGGAATGCTGTCAGGAGTTAGAGGCTTGATTCAGATTAATAAGCTACTCTGGCACAAACAGGTGACCTTGATATGATTCTACTTAAGTAACTGCTCTATAAAATGCATCAATGGTAGTCTAGGCAAATAAAAGTTCATTTCAAAGCACATCTATGGCTTGTAATCGCATATCATAAGTCAGAGTGGCTTATAATTCATTCTCATTTCGATAAAATTCTAGTTTCCAAAGTGGCGGCCAAGAGGAAGACAAGACGAGCCTGTTCATGGCAAAGGGCTCCTCTGTACATTTCACATGCAGTTTTTTTTTTAAATAGTCCCTCCTCCAAACAAACAGGTCACACACAAGCCATTCATGCCACATGACTGGGAACTTGTCAGTGGCCAAGCAGAAAAATCAATGGTGTCCGCATGTATGTCGGTGGGAGGCGTCCAGTGGACGGACTTCATACCCGTATTCATAACGGCGTGCTGAAGGACTGAGAGCGTTAGCATGTCATCGGAGGAGGGTTACACTCCGTAAGAAGAGTCCTTCAACATGGACCACCATCTCCTGGCTCATCATCATTAACAAGTCTTGTTATTCCTGTTCTTCTGAAATAAGCATCTAGACCAGAATAAGCTTACCATAAAAAATAAATAAATAAATAAATAAATAAATAAGTAAGTGACTAGCTTAAACCACCAAGGACAACAGCCAAGGCGGCCATGTTTAATAAAAACAGGAACAGCAGCATGTGTACCACTCCAGGTGCCCAGCAAAAATACATTTCGGGGGGGCAGGACCTGTAACTGTGTCCCCACAGACCTCTTTGCATAGATTTGCGGGTAGCAGTGTGTTCTGGCTTTTACAAGCAAAACGACTCTCCGATGCTTGACAGGGTTCACAATAAATAAATGTACTATAACAATATTATTTTAGATTATAGAAATAAGTGGGGTGACCAGATTAGCAGAATGACACGCTAGCACACTGCTCTGTGTTGGAAAGGGACCCGTGGTTTGTTAGCATCATAGGACTGACATTTATTGCCTCTACAGTTTGGACTCACTCCATTCTGCAAGAGGCCGAGCCAGAACAGTTCATCACTAATGACTGCAGTGGCAGTTATGGGCCCTGGCTGTGTTCGCCTGATCCCTGCCAGGGCTGGCACCGCTACCCGCTGCCGCTGGCTGCGGCCAAGTTCAGTTGCCCCGGCCAATGAAAACTCTCAATGTTTTTTTTTTTTTTTTTAATAAACGCAGAAGACAGCCAATCAAGTTCCAGTGCTGAATCACTTAATAAAAGGTCAGTTTATATATATACTGCATGTAGTTTATGAAAAGGTTGGTGTATCCACTGAGGTAACATGGGTGCAGGAAGGTTGTGTGTTACTCTCAACCACATAAAGAGTAAGTAGGATTGGAGCTGCTCATGTACAAGGTGACCGGCTTCAAACCGGGTTAATGCTCAGCCCGATTCTGCAGAGATGCCCAACCGGCCACCCACCCAGCTCATGCATGCCCGGGTTGTCGGAGATCTCCATGACGTACAGCTTGAGGCCCTGGTAGCTCTTGCCGATGCTGTAGATGCGTGTGATGTCAGGGCACTCCTCGTTCACCACCTTCATCAGCTGGTAGGGTGGGGGGGAAGAGAGGGGCCTGGGTTTTGCTGGACTGAACACGCACAGACGGACGGTAAGCATCGCAGCCCGGAGCATCTCAGCATGGCTGGCCTACCTTCCTCATCTCCTTGTAGTTGTGGTGTCTGAAATCCAGCTTTTCCCTGGATCCTTGTTCAGCTTCCAGAAGATAAATATTGTTGGGATCTAGAGCATTTGGGCAGGAATATTATCACAATTAACATGGGAGAAAAAAACTGCGATATACAGACGCTCCCCGGTTACAATGGTCTGTGTTACGATGTTTCTACTTTACAATGGGTTAAATGTTTTTCACTTTCAGTACATTATTCAATAAATTACAGGAGATATTCAACATTTTATTAGAAAATAGGCTTTGTGTTAATGATTTTACCCATTTGTAGGCTAATGTAAGTGTTCTAAGCATGTTTAAAGTAGGCTAGACTAGGCTATGATGTTTGTTTGGTTAGTTGTACTGTATTAAAATGCATTTTCGCCTTATGACATTTTCACCTTACGATAGGTTTATAGGAACGTAACCCCATCGTAACTTGGGGAGAGCCTGTATTGTGCTATCCCACTCAAAATAAAAATGAATACTATTCGTCGCAGCAAACACTAATTATAACAACAAAAATTTTCCATATTGTGTGTTTCCATGATATATAGCTGAAACAACAATAACTACCTGCAATACGCACAGATCTTCCAGTGTAATTTCATTTTAAAATTGGGTCGTCGCCCTTTACTGCGGGAAATAACTTCCCTGCTGTCCAGAGGACATTGCTTTGCTTTTCAGCAGTTTGGGTAACAGAAAACATCTGCCCTCCCAAAACATCTGCCACACCCCGACAGACGCTGCAAACAGCTCTAAGGACAGCAAGTTAAGAGCGGCTCGGCCAAGAGCCCTAAAGCGTTGGCAGGACGTTTGGAGAAGGTTGTCACAACGTTGCAGTAATGTCAAAGTGGTGCTGCAGTACCAGGTATGGGGCAGCCCAGAATCTCAGCTCTCAGGCATATGGTTCCATTCTCGAACCAGGTCTGCGGGTTGATGCGGAGATACCGGGCCACCATGGGCTCTGGGAGCAGGGCCAGCACCGGAGTCTCCACATCCTGGTTCCCCTCAAACACCTGTGGGAACGCAAGCTCAGGATTTGCATATGGCTTGTGTAAACTTTAACACCTGGAAAAAGGTTAAACCGTACGGTGCAGAACTTCATCGTAACGCTGCGTCTTTGACATTTAGCACACGGTTTAACCGTGCCAAGCACTCTGCTGTCCAGCCCCAGAACAATGTTCTCGAGCTCTTTCGGCTCATGTTACTTTATGTTTACAGAGGTCAAACACAGGAGAGGGACATGGTTGGCCAACCACTTTTCATGTGCCAGCTAAGTAACAGATAGGTCTAAACACACAGGGAAAGTCACAGCGGGCCATCACAAAGGAGCCGCTTTGTGGCCAACGGCTGTGACTGATTTCATTAGCGTTTGACTGAGCACGCCCGGGCTGCTGGAACAGTGCAAGCCACAGGCCTGCCTTTGATGTCCGACATCTAAGAGGCAAATAACCCGCACAGGATCAAACGCGGCTCAGGGGTCTTAATCGTACCCTTAGCAGCTACATTCCCCTTTACTCAGATCTCCTGTGAGGGGCATTTTAGTAGAATAAATCTATAACTCTTTAGACGGCACCTTCCTCATGTTAAAAAAATCTATAATGTCAGTAAATTATTACATTATATGCTCTCTATTATAATCTGTAGGTCTAATTTGGCTATGTCAATTTCAGAATAAATAATGTTGTAATAAATATGAGTAATTATTTTACAAATGAGGCATGTGACTTAAACTAGTTCTAACCCTAACAACTAGAGAGAGGCGCCAATTACAGAGAAACACTGATTTAATGTAGCAGTTTAAACACCGACAGACACTAACTGTCTCTTAAATTAACTAGCATTTATTTCTAGATTGGACCCAACTGCAAGCTACACTCCACAAAACAAAACGTTCTATTTGCATTGCGCTAATATTCCTGACAGGGACGAGGATAACTGCTGAGGGCTGGAAGAATGGAATTATGGGGGTTTTCACTCACTACATCTGTGGTTGTGGTGGTAGAACGAGTTTTTGAGTAGGGATACAGTCTGGGACCCCGCCCCCCCCAGCTGAACACCCCACCAAAGCAGGTAACTCACAGCCTCCCTGCTCCCGTTCATGCTGGGCTTCCAAACCATGGAGTCATTGCTCAGCTGCACCTTGTAGGTGTGAACCCAGTCCCAGCTGAGAGACAAAAATCACAATGCAAATGAGAAAATGTCCCGCAAATTTACAGCCTGGAAGCAGAGAGGACTGAGCAACGGAGTTATGAATATAACTGGCTGGGATTTTGGAACAAAAGATTACAAAAATTACAGCTTCCAACATACTGCTATAAAATCACTTTGTCTGTGTAAACAGGTCATGGAGTTGAATTTCATCAGTAAATTTGCAATAACTAAAAAAGATATGTAAGTAAATATATGAGAATTTTAGCCACCTACCATTTGAAGTGTTAACATTCTAGCAAAATGCTGGTTTTCTCTTTCCGGAAATAAACAGAATTTCAAGAATCTTGATACAATTAAAGAGTGATTATTGTCCGAAACCATCTAAATACCACAAAACACATTGTTGTGGATCAGTATGTTCTCTACCACAAAAATGGCACTTGGCTGACTGATTATCTGCAGATCTAAATAAACAAATGAAAAGTAACTGAAGACTATCTGTGAAGCATTAAGGACCAAATTCTATGCCCCAGTTTAGGGGTTTGGAACGCAGTCTAAGTCACAGTTACTTCAGGACAGACCTATGAAGCTTTTATCCCACAGAGCACATGCCAGAAAGGTAAAGATCTCACATCAGGAATGGTATGGGAGCCAATCCAGAGAGATGCATTATGGGAACAAACCTCCAGATGGAGTTGCGTCCTTGAAGGATGACCCCCGTGAAGAGAGTGGGCCGGAGGGCATCCACCTCCAGCCACTGTTTCTTGTCTTCATACTTGGCACACCAAGCCCCATCGTATTCATCTCCATCTTCTAGGCCAGACTATAATGCGCAGAGAGCGTTAGCTTAATGACAACCAAAAGCTGAGATGGTGACACCAAACTGACTGCAATGATGGTGACGCGGATGATTGACGGACAGCCTGAACTTCAGACGATGAAAGGCCTTCAACTGCTCAAGCAGAAAGAGTGGGGAAGATTCGACTTCCGTTGCTTGTACACAAATGGCACGCTGTATCCAGACTGCAGCCCACCTGGATGTTGAGGCGGCCCCGGTGGGGTCCAAGTCCGTAGTGCTTGATAGAAGAAGCCTGCAGCTGAGTGTCTTTGACCCGCAGAGACTCCAGACCCAGGGGAGGGCATTCTGGGAAAATACGAATGACGAAAGACACTCAGGCTCCCACTCACGGCGTAACATGCGAGATAAGAACCACAATCACAAACAGATGGAGCCCAGCCTTGGAGAGTGAAACAGACCGTAGGTACGCAGAGAGCAGGAGATCCATCTCACATTCAGGAGTGAGCAGATCTAACCAATGAATCATTAACCTTAGAGCCAGTCATGATGAATTAGCACAAGCGATTGCGTTTAACCCTCGGAACAACAAGTCGGGAAAATAGCTGAATAACAGTAAGCATTTTCGGGTGGGATCCTGTACCACCTGGAAAATAAGCCTTGCACTCATGGACGCTACAGGAAGTATCCACTAGCTTGGGTGGGACACTGGACTATAAAGCATCTTTCCTGTCTAATTCCTGGGAGGTAACTCTCATATGCTGCCCTGTCCGGGTCATTCTCATACGTATTTCCAATTCGTGGATCCTACTAGAAAAATCCACCATCAAAAAGCAGATGGATTAACAGCATGTCTCTTAAGGTGAGGATCAGTTGACTGTCATCCTGTCCAGAATTCTCCTGCTTCCACTTACAACTGGTTTAATGTGTGTCTTTGTGTCTTGCAAGCTGACAGACGCTCATTGTATGAGAGGTTCAGGCCGGTCGGCTGATTGGCTAAAAACAATACTGGGCCTCTCTTCTTCTTGGCCAAGCCCTGCCGCTCCTGTGGTCCCTTCTGAAGCCCCAACACCAGTTTTCCTTTGAAGCCTGCTGGATCACGGGTCAGCTCCTCGTCCTCTTGCCTGCTTTTGCCCCAACCGTGAACTGCTGGAATTTCCCTGCTTCAGATCCTCCAGTTCTCCTCATAAAAAAAATCTAATCTACAAACTACTCATTCGGAACGCTTGCCAAGCCTAAAATGCAAGTCAACAAAAATGTGTCCTTTCCAGCTGGCTTAAGTGTGGCCAACACTCATCAGCCAAGGGCCCTAACTGCTGAAGATCAAAGAGCAATCGGCGCTGTTTATTTCGGAGGAACAACACAGAAACCTCGAAGAGTAAAGAGACAAAGGAAAAGCTCCGCTCTCTGAGCCAAAAGTGTGACAGAGCTGGGTCGTCTACCCAGAAGGTTATGGGGTTCCAATCCCAGAAGACTGTACCCTTGAGCAAGCTTCCAAACTTGAACTGCTGCAGTAAAATGTCCAGTTCTCCAAGTGGGTGAAATTTTAAATTGTTCCACATTAGAAATATCAACTAAGCAGTTTTTTTAAGGTAACAATCTGTCCTGGCTAAAAGGATGAGGGATTCTTAGCATGCAATTGGTGTGTAAACTGAACACCAATTTCTCATTTTAAATGACACCCACTTTATGTTTGCAGAGGAAGCTGTCCGGCTAGGAGAGGCTTGGTGTTGACATGTTAGGGCCACCGTGAAGCCAGTTAATCCCAGCAAGAACAGGATTCCTTCCCCATCTACCAGTCGCTCCAAAGCTGGCACACGCCTACTCAGCTGTGCAAAGACCCCACAGGAGAAACATGTCATTCATATTAGTGCTCTTGCTCTTCCTGTGAGCGTGCATGCTTTTATGTTGCATTCTATTTCAACTAGGAGGTCAGAAATTCCGAGTTCTGAGTCGGAAATTTCAACTGGAATGCCCACTGAAGTCGGAATTCTGACTTGGAAAGTCGGAGGATTCTCTGCAACCCTGACCTCGGAATTCAAGATGGCTGCACCCTTCATTAACAGAATTGAGTGCTGTAATTTTATAGTGTTTATTAGCACTTCTGTGTTATTTGTGTCTCATTAAACTGGTCGTACACACAGTACTGTCCAATTGCTATCTGTGAACATGTTGGTACGATGTTTGGATGCGCAAAATACCACATAATGTGTCATTATCAACTGATATAGCTAATAATGGCTACGAATGAACCTGGCTAGAAGTGGGGGCTGTTTCAGAAAGCAGGATTTCTTGCTTAGCCGGATAACTTGTCGGATTTAAGGTAGTCTGGGCTAAATGGAAGTGAACAAGGATAAAGGCCATTTAAACTGGGGTGGCTCCCAGCTCCAAATTCCGACCTCCAAGGTAAATGGAGCGCAGCATTATTTATGCTCAAACCCCCCCCCCCCCACTCACCCCAACCCCGACATTCCCACCTACTCCAAACTTCCCAAGCTTGACAGAAATCCTCAAAGGCCGAGGAGAATCATGCAGGACCCAATAACGACAGCTTTAATAAATATGTTCTTAAATAGCTTTACACCTTGAATATTAGACAAATCCATCAGTGACGATATTTATTATTAATTTGTGGCAGTAGGCAATGGCAGAGTGAAATCAAATTATCAAAATCTCTACAGATGCATGATGGGATGTTTCTTGGCGACTTCGGAAATGAGGTGGGTGGGGTTACAGCACATGTCAATCAAACTTTAACCTACTTCATTGGTTCCTGTTTGATGTGGGCGGACTGTGACTGACATTTTGATAATCCCACCCGCTGTGAGTGTTGGCCCTGCTGTTACTGCAGACACTGTCGCTGACACTTAGACTGAAACAACAGCACTGACCGTGGACGGCCAGGCTTCCTGCTGGGATGTGAAGGAGTCAGGGACAGAGCGCACTGGACAGCTTTGGGGCCTCCTAAGTTATGCCTGAAGGTCTTCACCGTGTTCTTGGCTTTCTGGCAGCACACAGCCTCCCCGCTCCAGTTCCCCCTGATCCCCACCCCCACCACCACCACCCATCCCCCCTCGCCAGACACTCTCCAGCTTGCACTTCCCATGCAGCTACCCTCGGGACCGGGGGCCCCTGCAGACCCCAGAGGATTTTGTTTTTTAATAAAATCAAGTGTTCTTCCACTGAAAGCCCCCCCACCACTACAAAAGTAAAATGTCCTCCTGCCACAAGTGCACAAGACAAACACAACCACAACAAAGGTAGCTGTGAAAGGTTTACGAGGCCAAAACGTGTCCACACGTCTCATTCTCTGTCCCCCCTCCCTAAGGACTAGCTCTAAGAAGCCCCCCCCCCATATAGAATGACTCACAACTGAATCAAGCGTTTCACGTACGGCAACATTAAATAAACCCATTTTCCCAACGGGACTCCTACTGGAACACTTTCAGCATGCGGGATGTTTAATGTTTTAATGTCTGTAATGAGGTGCACAGGGCCAGACATTAAAACGGTGAGCACCGGATTAAAATAGAATTTTATTTTAATCAAAACAGTGGTTAAGAACAACACTAAGCCTACAATCACGATAAATATATACAGTATGACACTTAAAATTGGAGCTGCCTGCTCGTCGCATTAAGTTATCATACTGTATACAATACATACGTGTCGCTGTGTTCACTGATTGCCTCCAGGGGGCGCCATTAACAGCGCTTTTCTGCTCGCCCTTTTTAACAATCTTCAGCGTCTTCGGCGGGTCTCTGGACTTCGTCCGCCCCTTCTTCACTTTCTTCGCTACCTGAACCCCCCGGGCAGACCTCCGTCTTAATAGGACTACGGTCGGGGGCGATTGGTCGGACGGAACAAAGACACGGATTAAAGTTTATATTATCTGTGTAAATGCTAAGGTCATGTGACCAGTGTCTGAACGGCTGTCCTGCTGTCCGTACCTGCTGCTTAAAATGAATATAACAAATGACCCGTAGAATAGATCATACATGAAAATTTCTGCTAGTATGGGCAACAAAAGAAACAAGTCATCTACATATAGTTAGCTAGAATTTGTGGCGAAGCCAAGGGCATTGAGCATACAATAACGTTAATAATGGATGAAGCCTTGTTAATTAGTTTTACAAATTATGTAGTTATACAAGGTCTACAGATGCAGTTTTTATCATTTAATGGTGCTCAAACTGGATTTTTAATGCAAACTAAGTTGTATTTAATATTTAATGCATAGTATATAGTCAACTAGTCTAAAGATGGGCTACTTCACATGTGACTGTGTTAGACCTCCTAGCTGTGGCTACGGACTGTAAGCACTGTGCTGCCGGACTCTACGCCAATGCTGTGCCCATCGGCGGTTTTCAGTGTCAGCCAGTACAAACTAAGCAGAAAGTCTGCTGACTTCAGTTGCTTGTCAGGAAACCTGAGCACTGCTGCTCAGTAACAAGGGAAAAACGGCATCTGACAGAATTGCGAAAAAATATCGTTTTGTCAAGTTTTCCCATGAGCAATTATATGAAATCTGGTTTGCATCTCTGTAGAACAGGGAAGAAATGGAGACCAGATATTGATTCAACGCAACAAGCCATGGTTGGTTGAGTCGAATTGTCCCTTTTTCCAGAGATGCAGTAATTCTCTTTGAATGTCAACTGCAGAACATATGGACATTATATTTACACACAATAATGCAATACTGTTCTGTGTTCACATGTCAACAATTGTTAATGACATTTTAAGCTTTAAACTATCTCGGATACTTGGCAATAGTTAGCCTACGTTTCATATACGTTTCATGCAATCACTTGAAAGAAGACTACTTTTTAATCTAGTAAAATACAATAAATAACCATATATAATTAGACATCAGTGTTCAATGGCGCAGATCTTAGTGCTTTCATGCATAAGGCTGTAACTGTAGAAGTCAGCGTTATTAGTTGCATGAGAGGCAAAAGGCAACGCCAAAATTAATATTAGGCGCTGGGCGAGCGCCACGGTATTTTCCGTTTTCAAACATCGACTGAGCCAAAGGCTGCAGCATATTTATGGGCATCGCACTTTGCAGTACGGACACGGTGGTGCAGGTCAAGCAGTGCACGCTGTGTCTGCAGCTCTGCACGGGAAATACCTAAACTTTTAATGCAAAATAGGCCTATATATTTGGACAAAAAAAAATCCGTCTCGAGTTGCATATGAATACAAGTTTAAGGAATCCCCGCAATGTAATTAAAACAATTAACTACGTAATCAAAGCAAACTTCGCAGCATCACTATAATCACGATAAAGACATGCAGTGCATCGCATTTACTGTCCTGTATATGTAAAACAACCGCAATTGTAGTCAATAGAAGCCGCGCATAAACTTCACCTAGTTCTTCTGGTTGATCCTCCTTTTCTTTGCTCCACACTGTTCTTTCCACTTTCTTATCGATACTTTCTTCCAAGTCTTCGCTATGAAATCTGAAATGCGGGACAGTATTCGGCGCTTTTGTAGTTCCCACCTTCGGCTTTGCAGTGGTGAAGTTCGGAGTAAATGCGAAGTGGCTCGCGTTGCTTTTGTCGTAAGATGCATGGTTTGGGTTGGGGGTCTTATTAACACTTGGGTCTTGATTAAAAATTGTAGCTCTGAATGTCACTGTTTCATTGTCAGGAAGTGCGGCGCTGCTTGTTGTGACTGCAATAAAGATTATAATAAAGCTAATGTACACCCTCAGCCGTGCCATGTCTTCTCCTTCAGTTTTTAGAATCAGTCGGTAAAAAGAAGAAAAAAAGTTTCCCAAACCTAGATAAAACCCATTAGACCTAGCCGTAATCTTGCGAAAACAAGCGCCACTGGTTGCGTGCCAAAAAATCCATACATGTACATTTATTTTACCATAATACTTATAATAGAAGGAACTGTTAAATTACCATTTGCGAGCGCGCAACAGCGGGGGGCAGTGAAATGGGGAAGGAAAGGGAGCTATCCCTAATCTGTCTCCATGGCTGAACTGATATTAAAAATCCGCCCTGGACTTAGGAGTCCCCCATAATAACTACTGCTTGCCCACATAGGCCCACGATGTATGGTATTCCAGGTGGCCAGTCCAGCCCTGGCGATCTCATGTCATTATATTGAAAAAAATATTAGAACTACACCAGTAACAGACTGACTTAATACTTGTCCAGAGTACAATCATCTTTATGCAGTGACTTTCCTGTGATTGGAATGTAATGTCTTAGACCGGGAACTTACTGAAAGTGCAATAATGCAATTGTCTGCTTATATGAACTAATCCGTATAAGTATTAGTGTGGTTCACTGTTGTGCAATTTCAGTGAGCATATATTACATTCGCGTAAATTATGGGGACATGAAGGGGAAGTTGTAACCCAAGGAGGGGTTGTAACCCACCCCCCATATATCAAAACCAACCCCGTAGATCCTTAAATGGGTGGAGACCCTTGCCTTATATTTTAATTTCTGTATAATATGTGCTCAGTGGCTGGAACGCCCACCCTCGGCTCCCAAGAAACTTAAAACTCACAGCATATTAGGCTAGTTAACTCGTGCTGTAACCTCAAAAGTTCGTGTACTAATAAACGAGCGCATTCACATAATAATCATTTACAAAAAGAATAAGTGATAAATCCCCAGTTATTCATTAAAGAAACACATTTTTTCCAATACAATATCACTGTTGATTTCCCTTTAATTCTTTGGTCTAAATGAATAGTTCGTAGTAATTACAAATGCTGACCAAATTTTGCACCGTGTCACCGTTTCGTTATTCCCATGGTATTAAGATTGAAATGTTAGTATGTGCAACTTGAATATAACGTCACGCTTAATACAGAATGATGTCTCCATCTGGTGGATAGAGGTTGTTCATTACAGGACCCATGATTTACATCGTCTTCATGTGTAAATATTACGCTGTACACCGCTTCTCCTAGATGTATTAAAGGCAGCGTCACTTTCCAGTGTGCTTTCAGCATACCGATAATACCCTGTCTACTCAGACCTTTCCTTGGTTACATATTTGATTATTGTGGAGCAGTACCGACACCCAAGGCGAGCACCATCGCCACCCCCCCGTCCGAGTTAAAGTGAAATTAGATGCCGTGTCGGCGCCCCCTTAGAAGTTGGATCCTGTAGGATTCATCGGCCCTCGTGTTGAGTATAGAAAGTGAGTGGTTTATAGCTACGAATTTATATTCATTAAGATTTCAAAATTATTTTACGAACTATCCCTAGAATTCCTCAAAGCTGGTCTGTTTTCATTTGTAATATTGAGTCTTGTGATTTAATCTGTTTCGTTTTATGCTGAATCACCATCCTGTAAAATGCTCTCCATTAAACCCGGTCTTTTTTAGTAATTTGGTTCAGAAAACGCATTTCAGGTTGTAGCCACTAGATGGAGCCACGTAACCACGTGTGTGAGCTTCCGAGCGACTTTTCAATAGTGAGCGGAGTTGATAAAAAGATTTGGAAGTTTTTTTCTTAGAGTGAAAAAAACCTGTTTGAGTTTAGCTAGTTTTGTATAGTTTATAGTATTCAGCGTAGTTAGTTAAGCGCCATTACAGTTCGCTTAGGCATAACCCCGTCAACATCAGTCACACAAATAATTCATCTTTTTGCTCCCTGCGCTCACGTATTCTCACACCGGAGTGTTGTTTTCTTCGTCTCCATACACTGACCGACTGAAAACTGTAGGCCTATCCCGAAATACGTCAGATAAACAGCACAGATATGTAGAGGTGGGAAAAAAAACTCCCTGGAATGATCTGATTAACATGTTTAAATCTTATTATGGTGCTGTTCTCTTACTTACAGTTACACAAGACAGGCATCATGGCATCCCTTAAATGCACGTGGATTCGCGGAGATGCCTGCATTACACGATGCAAATAAGAAGAGAATAACAGCTGACGAGGTTTCCAAGTTTCAAGCGTTTATTTTCATTTGTGCAGTAGGCTATTGTGCAATCTTGCGTGCTTCCTGTGGACCACAGTGCCAAGGAAATAAAACAATCAATACAATTATAGCATCCGGCGATAAATAATATTAAATAAAAACAATAGGGATCCGACAGCTAACGCTATATCTAATCTAATGTATATTTAGCATATACATATTTAAGTAACCAGTGCTGGGGACCCAACGTGAAATATGCGCAATTTAATTATAACAATACAAAGATGAAACCCAAATTATCTTCATCCGAAATGCCCGTTTTATATATGCGTATGAAATATCCGATCTGCTTCACTTGCGGTCCTTACATTACATTTATATTAATTTACATTCATTTTATTTCTCAGACACTGCTGTTAAAACAGCACATTAGCCCAGCTCGTGTCCTCGGGAACAACACTGATTTTTGTCTGGGAAATACCAAGCCTGTAGTTTATCTTTCAGACACGATGAATCAATCTGCTGCGTATTAGTTAATGTCAAACCAAACATAATTTATCGGAGATCAACGATATTTACAGTGCTCTTCCTTTCGTTGGCGACTTGTAACTTGCGAACTTTATTTAAATACAAAACAGTAATTTCACACTGGCCCGTGATTTATTTCTTCCTTCTGGGCCACATCTGTTTTACGAGCTTGCGGACTGAAAGCCTCTTCGGGAGTGAATGAGCAGAGGTGGCGGAGCCCCGATGCGGGGGATTAGCGTCGGGCAGCTCCCCGCCTCACCCCGGCCAGGTGGGCTGCTGCCTGTTGGCCGCACCGAGCGCATCATTATCCAGGATCTGCCCTGTGTCGCTTCTGCAGGAAAGAAGCTGCATTCTCAGCGTAGGTGGTGAGGCTCGGGGGCGTGCAATCCCAACAAAATGAACTGCAGATCTGACCAAGTTAAATTTCCCACCATGAATACATCCACGGCTTCGGTTCACAGTAATATCCTTTATATAGAGGTAGGCTTTCAAACACTGTATGATAAGTAACACTGGGATCTTCGCTTTTAAAAAAGACTCTTTCTTGACTTCACGAAGGATTGCATTATAGGCCTTCTGATACGTATTTTCTGTAATCCGCTGTTAATTTTCACCCTGTGCCGTAGGTACGAAAACAATATAATTAAAAATTAAAGTCTGCATTTTTTTGTACACATTTGTAGGCCTATAAATTGCAATTTAATATAGGTCACCTGACATGATTTAAAAGGTTATTATAATTATATTTATAGCCCTACCTCCTAACAACAGTATTCTTTAGTAAGAGTTAACTGATAATGCGCCTGGTGTTTTCTTACTAGATAAAGGAACCTCATTGACGTAACAATAAGCGCCCTGTAATGTAAATACTCACCTGATTAAATTCTATACTATAATAAAAGTATTACGAGAAATACACACACACACACACACACGTACACACACACCTACTTATGGAATCGGGCGGGGGTTCTTTTTTCCAACCAAACATACCCTGTAGCGCATTGAAAATTTCAGTGTTGTACATATAAAAGGGTGACCCCAGGAACTATTATTCCACGATGACATTTCCCTTTCCCGGGTGGCCACGCGATTCTCCATCCACTCAAATATAGTTAGGCGTGACGAACCCCCCCCCTTCCCTCCCAGAATATACCGGCTAAATGAGGCCCCGTCCTCTCACCCCTCAACCTGCTGCATAATTTAATCGGCGCTGCATTATTTATTTATTGATTTAAGGATGTGCGTACGCAGTCGGTTGCTTCGATATGTTTCTCCTCGGGGCATGTCGACGGTATTAAGGCGAGCAGGAGGAGACAGCGCGGCTGCGGTGGGTAGAGAACAGCGGGCCGGGGGTGTGTGAGGATGAACGAGCGGACTGAGGACTGCGGCAGCCGCGGCCAGTGCGGCGCAAACTCCAGTCACACCGCCCGCTGGCTGCGCTCCTGCGCAGATCTCCCGCAAAATAAAATAGGCCTAATTGTGTAGAATTAAAAACATCGACGGTTAACTGTCACAGATATACTACCTGACACTATAACTTATACATGTTGTATTAGTAACCAGATCATAGCAAAGTTTATGCTCGTTTTTTAACAATCCGATAATTGCGTGAATATTACATTTTATTAAAGTGAATTAGGGTTTGTATTGCGGTGGTTTATGCAGATCGGAGGGCTGCCGTGGTGGGCTAACGGTTGACTGCGCATCTAATGTGACGCATACATACAGGCAATTTGCAATGCGAACATCAGTGTTAATTTGTAAGAAATTATTGCGAATTTAAATTGACGTGCGCGCTGGGGCTCGTGTCCTTTTGCGCGAATAATCAGGGCAGGACAGATCTGAGTCGATGGCGTCTGTCTGTAAAGAATCTCTGCGAAGTGAACGCTGAGGCTGAGCCTTAAAACAAGTGGTTTGGTTTGAGTTCATCTGTGCGGCTTTTTGAGGTGCGACGCGGCCACGGCGTCGGCCTTTGTCCAGGATAACGCGGCCAAATCGATTGCAAGCGCAGCCACTAGAGGCCGCTAAAACCATTTTTTTACACCTGATAAAATTTGGATGTCATATCGGCGAGCAGAGCCACGTGAGAAAGCAACGTGAAAAGACGCAGATCGAATTTTGCTGTCAAAGGGATTATTTGTTGACTTTTTGTAATTTGTGCCCACAGGATGTAACTTATAAAACTTAATGCTCGTTTACTTATAGTTTATGAATGACATGTTATGTTAAAGACAATTGATGTAGAACATTTGTGTGAAAAATGTATACTGAAATGATAAAACGTGCCAGTATTGCTTTAAGGAGAAAGTATGGCCAGTTAACCTGATTGACCCTCAAAACATTCCTGTAGGTGACTTAAACATTCTCAGTTATGACCTCTGGGCTTTCGTTGTTACGATACATATCAATGCATTTAAAAGAATCTGAAAATCAAGATAAATATTACTTAGCTTTTGTGTCTCAATTAATGAAAACTTCCATTTCCCATAACCACTTATCTGATATAGGATTACAATGGGCCTGTATTATAAATCTATTAATACGTCAATATTACTGTAAATGACCTCATTTGTACATGTACTCCCAGGTCAGTATTACTGTAAATTACCACATTTGTACCGTTTCTACCAGGTCAATATCACTGCAAATTACCAAAGTTGTATTTTTAGTAACGGAACAGCACCATAATAGAATTTAAACACGTTAACCATAAATAATGCCACATTTTTACAGTTTGTGGTTTGTACTTTATATGCACTTTATGTTATACGGATCAATTTCCTATAAAGCAAATTAATGTATTTGGAAAGACAAACTGTCTCATCCAAACACTATGAATAGCCTTTCCAAATCCGTGTTTCCATTGATCGGAACATTCATTCATTCGTTTGTCCATCCGTTTGTTCATTCATTTTTTTCAGGATGACTGATAAGGACACCAGGAGCTGGAAACTTTGCTTGAGACTTACTGAGCCCCAGGAAAGAGGGAGCACACACACTGCGCACTGGCGGCCAGCACCTGCACCACCAGCACCTCTGTGCAGTGCGAGTAGAGGGATACTGCAATATTGATGGGGCACGCCATCTTCAGATGACCTCCACTTGGCCCCTCTCATGTTTCATCCACAATTCATAAGACAGCCTCTCTACCCCCAAGGCCCTGCCTCAGCATCCCAGGCTTCCTCTGCAACGTTCCGCTGGATGGGCACGCCGTGCGCGAGTCGCTGGATGAGGTGAAAGAGAGCGTGGGGGGAGGGGGTCGCTGACCTCGGTTCACCTGGAGGTCCGGTCCCCTCTGACGGCCCGCGTGGCCTTACCGTCCTGTCTGAGCGCACGAGGGGGCTGCTGCGAGGTCTGGAGGCCTGATCCAAGGCTTCCTGCCAGGGTCCAGGGAGTTCGGCGGTCAAGTGCTCTGACCCAAGTGTCACACTGGCCCTCCTCAGCCGCGCGCCAGCCCCTCCAGAACTACCCTGGACTCGCGGAGACCCGTGTTGTCTGACAGGCCGCTGGGTACCTGTAGGCCCCTGAGGGGTGGCCAGGCCACTGCCTGACAGGACTCTACTTCTCTGTGGCATCATGTAGTCCCTGTTTTTTTTTCTTTAGGACTCTATTTCCCAGCATCCTCCTCTGAATACATGCTGTATGCCCATGCTGTCCCCTCGGGGCGGCACCTCCTGACTGGCCCTCTTGGCCTCCCCCCGCCTCCTCCCACCTCCCCGTCATTACTGCTAATGGAGCTCTGTGCCTCCTACCCCTCTCTCTCCTTCTCCGAGCCTCTCATTAGCACTCCGCCCTGACAGATGAGGATCGGAGACGCCCCCCCCCCATAGACACACACACGCCCGCTCTCGCATCGCCCGCGGTGTTGCAGGCTGCAGGACACCTCGCAGTGGCTGCCGAGGCAGGCTGGCCGGGTCCCGCCGGACAGTGCCATCTGGTGCCGCGCGCCGCTGGGCCGGGTGACTGGGCTGGGGGCGGGGGAGCTGGGAGCCTGGAGGTGGGACCTGGGGGGGGGGGGGGGTGTGGCCAGGGGGCACATCATAGGCGTCCTCACTGCCTGGCCCCCCCACCTGCCCGAGAATGACATGGATGATGCTCGTGTCGAACACCGCCGGTGCACAGTGAGTAACGGTGAGTATGCTAATCATTAATCAAAGGTCGCACACGGGATTATAAAGATAGAACCTCCATTAGCTCTATAGGGATGCATATAATATGTAGTATAGTGATACATACAGGGAACTATTCACTTTATTTATAAATATTACGATATACCCATGACCCTGACCAGGATAAGGGCTTGGAAGATGGATGGATGGAAACTATTATATAATAATGATCTGTGATTGACTCTCGTCCCATCCAGAGTGTACTCTGTCTTATTCCTTGTTTCCTGGGACAAGCTCTATACTCACTATGACTCTGTACTGGAAGATGGATGGATGGATAGATGGATGGATGGATGGACGGCTATATAATATACATGATAATTATATATGATATATTGTTATCAGTTTGAAGGCATATGCTAGAAAAATGTCTTTCCTTTGAATCATGAAAATGCAAACTCAGTGTATTTTTTAATACTTCTAAAGCATCGTGAATACCTATATTTTAAAAACACCAAATACTTAGCGATAAGCTGCACAGGGGACAGGTTTAAAAAACACCTGCGAGTCATTAACCAAGCCTGAGGAACAGGCTTTGGAAAGGCTCACGTTTTACACGGCGATCCGAGTACTTAAGAGCCACCACTGCCAAGAACTACAATGTGAACAGGGAAAGATAGATAAATAAACAGGGGGAGCTGAGCAGGGACGAGGACTCGGGCCCCTCGGGGGCAGAGGGGAGCCCCCCGATTTAGAATACTGGGATTACATGTCTATTTCTGTCCAAACACACTGCAGTCCCATGCTGATGCAGCAGGCTGCCTTCTTTCAGGGGTCAGAGGTCAGTGAGCGGAATCCCCTTTAGACTGGGAGAGACAGCCAAGTGGCAGTCTCCTGGGAGACGTGTGATGTCACAGATAGCGCCAATGACATGAGTCATGCTGCGTGTGTATATAAAAGTATATATACAGTACATGCAAATAAATATGAACATGCATATACACACTCACGCACACACACCAAAGAGGAGGAAAGGCCATTATGCACGCACTTAGAGGGGCAAGCAGACATTTACAGACAGAGCAGAGCAACTTGTGCCAAACCCTGATAATGATATGAGGTGGAAAACATTCCGCGGATTCGAACACCTCTCTCAGAATAAGTGTGCTCATAATGGAATTGATGAGGACTTCCTGTCCAGCCTGCATCGTCACCTACGTTTCCTTAGGGAGACCAGGCCAACACAAACCGATGCACACACACACACGCACCAGGCCGACCCCGGTGTGAAACTGCAGCTCCTCGTTTTCCCAGAGAGCTGATCGCACGCTAAACACTGGCCTGATTCAGAGCACCACTTCAGCTCCACGCAAACCTGCACAGTGAAGCCATTCTTCTCTCTCCTTTGTTATTTATTGGGTGGGCAATGAGTCGCTGCCTGTTTATTTGCACCAGATTGCTTCTCCAGATGTTTTTTTGGGAAGAAATCCCCCCCCACCCCCATGCCCCGCCACACTCCCAAACTCCCTCTGTCCAGATGGAAGTGATTTTTTTATAAGACCTGATAATCCTTGTCTTTCCAGTACAATTTTTCCAGGGGTGTGATTGGAAAGTTGTGATGGTCCTGGAGACGGACCGCCTGGTGGAGACGGACCCTTGTCAGAAATCTCGTTCATTTTCTGCGAGTCAGGTGAAGCCTGTCTGACTACTGTACACCCGGCTGTTTTTCTGAATGGGGGGAGCCACTATGTTTCGCCAGTACGGAGGGTCATGTAAATTCATCTACAGTATTTTGATACATCAGTGATGGTAAAAGTAACAGTGTTCCCTCCTGCAGTGGGGTCTATTCTTATTTACTGAAATATTTCAAGAACGCACGACCCCATGGCTACTCCTGTGAAAATGTATTTTTAAAGATGGCCGTGACCTTCCCTCTGGTAAATAAATTATTTTCGTATGAGTGTGTTTTCTCCTGTGATGTCGCACTAAAGAACGTTTTAAAGCGAAAAACGTGGCGTGACTTTGTACGTCTCCATTGGAGTCCGTGGAGGGTTGGGGGGGAAAATGGAGAGAGTGAGAGAGAGAGGGAGCAGATTGATGAAAGGCTTTAAAATTCCCCGGGTATGCGATGCATCGCACCATATTATTGAAAACTCCCACTAGTCTCGGGGAGGAAAGATTGCCCTTGTTGGCGTGGAAGTGTATTTTCAGTAATGAGCCTTGTTTGTTTCTTTATCATGATAGATGAAACGTTTAGCTCTGCGGCACTTCGATATTCTAAATAGCTGCTCATTCCGCCTTGATCAACCGAAGGGCGACTCAACTGCCTGACCGACCCAAAGCGAGCAGTCAAAGGTGACTCCGCTGCGGTCCAAGGAGGGGAATGTTTTGTTACAGAGTTATAGTCGTTTTCTATTTTCCTATTTCGCTCCCCCCAGGCAAAATAAGTTGCTGTGCAGGCAGGTGTATGTGAATATTCATTAGTGGGGACATCAGCCCACGTTTGGTTCTCATTCTCTTTTGCAGTCAGAATGTGTAGGTCCTTCTGGGGCGGGTTTCATGTTGTTGGGGACCCACTGAAAAACTCATTTTGAGCTCCACCCCAGACTGTAATGCCTGTTTCTGGCCAGCAGGGGTCCCCAACCTTGGTGGCCCTATTTAAATGTGTGGTTTGAGTGGTGGTGAACACTGTCGATCGGGTCCTTCTAGACTCAAGGAGATTGAGAGGTGAAGCACGGCCCAGCACAGTTGTTGTGCACAGCTATGTGTGGACCCTGCAGCGACTGTGACCATTCATACCTGTAACACCACTGCTTGCGTGAACTTGCTGAGAACATGTGACCACAAAACTGACTTGCGTGAAATCAGCTGGTTGTGTGACCTCAGAGCCATACCGGCTGAAATGAACGAAAAAAGAATCAGTTTTTCCGTATCCTCTTACATTTGTCGATTTAAATTACCCATAATTCCATAAACACATTGGTTGAAGGCCGGACTGTCCCCCTTACTGCCTCTGACACACAGTAAAATGTAAAAATAAAAGTTTCCCAACATAATTTTTTTTACACTAGTAATTCCCAGACCTTTTGAATCCTTCAGCAGACCACGGTTAAATCCTAAAACTGCTTGTTATTGACATGCTTTTTATTTTCATTTAAGTGCACACATTTCTAAAGAATTTAACTTTATTTATGCGTGTATAATTCCTGGGCAACAAATCAATGTGAAGGCATCATTTTTAGTGCTGGCTTGACAGACAGACAGATAGATAGACAGATAGACAGACAGACAGACAGACAGATAGATAGATAGATAGATAGATAGATAGATAGATAGACAGGCAGGCAGAGACACAGATAGATAGATAGATAGATAGGCAGGCAGAGACACAGATAGACAGACAGACAGACAGATAGATAGATAGATAGGCAGGCAGAGACACAGATAAACAGACAGACAGATAGATAGATAGATAGATAGATAGGCAGGCAGAGACACAGATAGATAGATAGATAGGCAGGCAGAGACACAGATAGACAGACAGATAGATAGATAGATAGACAGGCAGGCAGAGACACAGATAGACAGATAGATAGATAGATAGATAGACAGGCAGGCAGAGACACAGATAGACAGATAGATAGATAGATAGATAGGCAGGCAGGCAGAGACACAGATAGACAGACAGATAGATAGATAGATAGATAGGCAGGCAGGCAGAGACACAGACAGACCGACAGACACTGCAGCTTCCGGAAATTTGACAGGCTAATGGGCCGCCTCGCACCCCCCAGCTTCCTCTCCCAGCCCGCACTGTGGCTCTTAACCGCGTCTTCACATCCTGTTAATCTCTGTATCACCAGCCAGGTGCCACGAGTTGGGGCGTCCTGCACAGCAGCGTCCCGCACAGCCGCGTCCCGCACAGCAGCGTCCCGCACAGCCGCGTCCCGCACAGCAACGACACGAACAGCCGCGTCCCGCACAGCCGCGTCCCGCACAGCAGCTTCCCGCACAGCAACGTCACGAACAACCGTGTCCCGCACAGCCGCGTCCCGCACAGCAACGTCACGAACAGCCGTGTCCCGCACAGCCGCGTCCCGCACAGCAACGACACGAACAGCCGCGTCCCGCACAGCAACGTCACGAACATCCGCGTCCCGCACAG
>JAOYFF010000015.1:712488-743766 GCA_025773925.1 Cryptomyrus ogoouensis | reverse complement strand
GGGGGGGGGGGGGGCTACTTTTTTAAACAACGGGGAAGAAGCCTAGGGAGGGGCCAAAGGGCGCCATCCACATGGCTCCTTTGTGTCGCTCCTTTGATTTGTGGCCCTTGCTGTGGGGGGGGAGGGGGCCTCAATTAAGCCACCGTGGGGGGGTGCCGGTCCACCTCCCCTGTTAGCCAGTTAGCCAACCTCTGCATATACTGGATATATCCTCCAATCACAGAACTACTATCAAGCTACATGAGGAAAATGGAAACTAGACATAAATACACCTTCACCGCTACTCTTGTCCTGACCTATAATGGCTCTAAAGAAAGCTTACCTTTATACATGCTAGCCTCCTCCACTAACACCTCAGTCATTAGCAGATTAGCGGGAGACAAATGTCGAGCATTTATTTATGCCAAATTTATTTATATCACGTTTTTTATCACATACTTTACCTGCTTACCTGCAGTATTCTGTTTTTGAACACTTTACAGCTTCAGTATCAGCGACGTCGAGAGCCGTCTTGTATGTTCAATTTGCGGAGGGGTGTCAGACGTGTGCGTCTTCTGTAGACCAAAACAAATTATTCCGAATCAGCGATCGCCCTGTGGAAATCCGTCAGCCTCTCAGGGGAGAATCGGCTAATTTAAAAGCGGTCTACATGTTGAAGTAAACATGCGACGTATCGGGGATGATAGACATCTAAATTAGTGCTGTACAAGTGTACCTGTTCTTCTGTGAAGCTGTCCTTTTTCTGATCAAAAAATAACTCCATCCACTGAAAACGAAGGAATGGTTTCTGTTCATCTGTCAAAAAAGAACGGAGGTTTCTTCGGGCGATTCGACAGGCAGGTAGACAGGTAGAATCTAATCGCTGCAGTTAAATGTCACTGGGCTTTTTTCACCCCATCCATTACTGCAGGAAAGAGTTAAAGATACAGATTTGTCTGCCCAGCTGTTAGACTGCGAAAAATTATTTAGATTATAGGGAGATAATGCAGGAAGTCCTTTTGTATACATTTCAGGAGGACCCACACAGAGACACACGCAGATGAGCAGACACTCCGATCTCAGGCCCCACACGGGTCTTTGGCACAAGATTAGGGCAGAAGGCGACAGGGCGAGAGAAGAAAAAACCAGTCATGTCTTCATCTGGACTTCAGCACGTTTTGAACCGAAGCTGCCTTCCAGAAGATCAGCATCCATAGCAACACTCAAGCTTTTCTGTTGTTTAAGCATCTATCATGTTAGAAACTATTAATCCAGCATTACATGAAGGAGGATGGGGGAAAAGAACGATATGAAACAGATGTCAAAGTACGAAACAATCGAAACGACCTTCAGACAGAGGTCATTCGTCTCTGTGCTTTTTTTTTTCCTGTGACCATATTTAAAAAATATTATTTCAAATCAATTCTAGGAATCGCTCAGCTGAAACACCAGTCCCCCGAGCGCTCTGTCGGCATCGCGGCAGGACGCGAAACGCAGAGACCGCCCGCCCCACCTTTTTCGTTTAATGAGGCGTCTCGGGTTACCTGAGACAAGTGGACTGTTTTTAAGGAAATGATGTATGCCTGGAATTATTCTCCACACCCTCCAGCTGCCTGGGTATGAATTAATACCATTCATTCCACATGATTTACTGCGGTGGGACCAAAACACGATGCCTTTAAAAGAAACCGCCAAAACTCCACATCTGATTCCAGCTTGGCAGCAGAACTATAGTTTTTCATGTAATTAGACATAACCGCATAATCAGACTGGACCAAAGAGTTCCTCTCGAGGCCCGTACCATATATCTCAGGCTGCTGACGAGAGCAGCCCATCCAAGCAGGGATGTACAACGCAAATGATCACTTCAGTGTTTACGCTGAGCATTTCCTTCCTCTGGCATCTTTGGGTCACCTCAAGTCCTCAATAAGCGGCAACAATTAGGCACATAATTTGTGACCCGTGAATGCATGCTTGTTCACATTCAATGCAGTAGGTTTTTTTTTTCGTTTATTAACATGCTTCACTGGGGGTAGCCCATGGTGAGATTTGAACCCCGGTCTCCTACGCCAAGAACGACTTCTCTACCCACAGTACCAAAACGCCACCCTCTTAATTGGACTTCAAAAAGCTATTCTTCAGCTCAGATCTAGCTCAAACAACGGCCTTAACAATGAGCGAGTTTCTACGAGCTCTTTGTTCCGGCATCAGGTCAAGCAGCCCGTTGCCTTCTGGGAAACTAGATTCGAGTGCAGAAATATTAAAGAAAACAGCAGAAGATGGTAGGCTGTTCCCTCTGTGTTTTTTCTTATTATTTGTTTTTCAGGCCCTGAAGGTTTTACTGAGGCTGTCTGCTTCTGAGAGACGGCAGGAGCGGCTCCGAGAGAAGCGCATGTTTTGTATTGCGTCCCCAGCGTCCCGGGGTGTGAAGACGGCGTCCCCTCGCAGATGGGCCTTTAATTAACACGTGGGTCCCTAGTCGGCACAGGATGTCCAGCCGTTGTCGGGGGAACGGCACGCTGGGGCTTCTGGGACATCCACGCAGATAGTCCTGTATCAAGTAACTTTTGTTGTCGTAAATTGCTAAGCAGCGCACGTCAACAAAAACACGCAGGCTGACGTACGTACACTGAAGAGTGCACACTAATTCACACGCGTGTGCAGAGTACTCCACATAGGCAAGCGACATGACAGTCCTGCACTCCAGTTTGGGCTTCGTTTCAGCTTAAATGTCAAATTAGCATGTAGGGGAAAAATTTAGCAGTTGTGATAGCATGACCAGATGGAAATATATTTGGGTGCAGGTGGGGCACGAGAGCAATATGACCTGACTCGCTCCGGTGATATTTAGGAATCAGACTTTCAAAAAAAAAAACACATAACCCCAAAGAAAGGTCTGCAGAAAGCCAGTTCTCAAGCCCCAGAAGGTCTTTTAAGATCTCCAGACAAGTTTTAAATCCATACACCTGGTCTGGATTGTCAAAAAGATGGATGTGTAAAGGTGTCCTGTTTATTTTCAATTTCATCGGCTATTGTTATTCAGAAAAATGCCCCAGACCTCCATTTTGAAAGACATTTTCCATTCAAAGAGATTCAGGCAAGGTCTAACAGCAGTGGTCAGGCAGTGAGATCATTGTACGGTTTAGGAACCTCAGGGTACGGCCCTTGGACTGCTGTGGCGCGCGGTGATAGGGATGTGTACCCCCCCCCGGCCTTGGGGCCACCAAGTAAATAAACCACAGACTGGCATGTCCTCGGAGTCTGAGACATCTGGTGACAGGAAGGCACGCCGGTGCCAACACAGGCATGCGGGAAGCCAGGTGCCACCCTCGATCACACAAACAGAGCTGTGACAAGACAGAACAGTTCCCATTAAGGGCCTAAAGACCTACTAGGTGTCTTCATGAAACCTTCATCTTCTCGTTTGTTCTCCACCCATCACAACGCCCCCACCCCCCACCCCGTCGCTGGACGACAAATCTACGGAGAGCATGATTTTTTAATGCCACTCTCTGCTCCCGTGTTGACGCCTCTGTTACAAATTGAAATTGCGTATTCTGTCCTGCTGTCGCCTCGTGCTCCTGGAACGAGCCCCGGAGCGGATCGGGGGATAGTCCCGGAAACGCTGGTGCTTCAGGCTGCCACTCGAACCCATGCGCTCATCCCAGATTCCTAAACACCCTGGGCCAGGAATTCACCCATGAGAACAGAACAGCATGGCGCTAAACCTGAAGCTGGACTTTCTGAGCCAACAAATATCCCTTGTTTTCAGTAAATATTTCTTGTTAACTGAATATATTCCATCATGCTCTCTTCATATAGAGGTGAGAGTAAAGTTTGGAGTCAGAGCACAGGGGCCATGCAGAGGCCCCAGGAACAATTTTACTGGGGGTTTGGAGCCATAGAGTTCTGCCAAGCATGGGATTCGAACTAGTGACATTCTGATCACAGGCACAGAGGTCTAACCCTCTGCGTCACAAATAAAGGAAAGACACAACACCAGGAACGAACAGCCATGAGAAAAACTCACCAGATGCCACGTTTGGGTCCTTTTTAAGTACTACCCACATTTATTAATGTGCTACAGGTCAAAGATATTCCGTTAATGATGCAAAGGTCTATGCATCACGAGTTTTATGGATGTTACATCATGGCTGTATGGATAAATTATTATCACATTTTGTCATTGTCCTATGTTGGTGATGTATTGTGAATTCTTTCATTTTTACAATAAGTCCAGGATGGAGGTGATCCGGGATGCTATCCCAGGATGCACTGGGCACGAGGCAGGAAACGCCGTAAGGAAATACTTGTCTGTTACGGGTATGCCCTCATGCATACGGCCTGAACATCCGTGCTTAGTCTAATGAAGGATGATGGGATAGATGAAGAAAAAATTCAGATACAGCTGGGGGGTGGGTGGCCCCTACAGCAGCTTTGACGGTCACTTAGTTACAGGCCATGCCCCTCCTTCAGGAAAGGCCCCCCCAGTAAACAGTGATGGTGCACATACACAGAGATGTGTGAGTCCGTCACTCGGGAGCGCGGCGGTGATGCCGACGTGCCGCTTAGCCTGGCGCTGACGCGCAGTCCTGTCACCGCTAATGCCCCCTGCAGGATTTCATTAGGGCGCGCGGCCCGCCTGTAAATAAAGCCTCCTGAAAAGCTACGATCGCTCGGCTTGACCTTAACAGAAGGACTTATTAAAGCGGCTAATTATGACAGATTTGACGAACGAGCCGGCGAGAGGCGAGGCAGTGGCGTCATACCTGCTGTGCTGCGTTGGCGCAGGCCTTCCTGTATCGCCCCCTGTCAGCTGTCAGAGGGTACTACACCTCGTGGCATTTTATATGTATAAGGGCGTGCTGTAGATAAACTGCAAGGTGATATAATAAATAAATGATTCTGTAATAATAATAATAATAATAATTCCTGTGTAATGACAATATTTAATTATATGATACCATAATTAATTAAATAATGATACATATTACTATTATTATTGTTGTTGTTATATGATAACAATATCAACAATAGTACTATGACTAATAATAATAATAATAACAATTATAATAATGTATAACATTATAGCATATAACAGTTTACAAAAAAATTATTATGCATGTATAAGTCTGTACTTTTCACATATACTGAAGGCCTATAATTAATCTCCTCAATCTGTGTATTATCCACTTATTGATACAAGCCCCCCCTCCCATAGAAGACATCGTGGGGGGGTTGAGGGCATGGTTTACAAAGATCATTTTCCTGCCTTATATGAGTCGCTATGCGGTCAGGGTGCGACACTGATCACACTGATCCCCCCCCCCCAGTTCTCCCTTTCTTTTTTCATTTCCATGTTATTCCTCTTGCCCTCCTCCTTTATTTCCCTTTGGCTGCTGCCGTTCACTCCTCAAAGCCCGGGAGCATTATCAAAACATTACGGCACACAGCATGTGTTTGATTAAAAAAGTGTAAAGTTACAAATTAGTTAATAAAATCATTTAGGCCGATCGGCGCAAATGGTGATAAATGCGTTCCATATGTTCCCAATAAAAAAGCCAAGTGCCATGTGCCTGTCCCCTCTGTCTCCGTCATAAACAAATAAATTAAAACAATTACCGCCGTGTGTGCCTCTGTCTTTAATGAGAGCTCGCCGCTGTGAAATATGTGACAGGCGCGATTCCGCGCGAACGCCGGCCGGCCCTCCGTGAAGCCGCGGTCTGCCCGTCCAGATGCCGGTGTCTTGTCCCGGCCCAAAGTCTCACTCTTGCTCAAGGTGCTTTGCAGTTTAATGCCTCCCCCCCCGCTGTCCCTCGCCAGCGGAACCGGCCTTATTACTTTGTGATGCGCTGGCCTGGTATCGCCGTCTTTTCTTGTTCGGACACCGAAGCCCCCAGAGGAACTTCTCACCCTCTCTCCAAGTGGGCAGGTGAGACATGTTCAAGCTCGGGGTCAATATTTCATGGGATCGATGTTTCACAATTTGGCGGTGAAAGGGGGTTGTCATTTTTTTAATTCGGGATGAAACTGCGGCCTTTTCGGTCTTGTCTCTCTGACACCACACCACCTGGTCAGCCTTCCATTCTCCTGCTAACTCCCTCCCTCATCTGCTCTCGGATCCATGCACCGAGCAGACATGTTTCCTAACACGCAGGGGTGTGCAGTGACTGAACGCATGCCGCAGAGCACGGTGGCGGTCTGGCGGGTCCTAAATATGTCTTGGCTTTTAGCGACAGCTTTGATTAGCGGTCTCAGTGAGTGGCGTCAGCTAGCTCTTTTAATAATAAACGCCGTCAGTGCGTTTACTTCCTTCTGTCGACGTGACGATGCATCGTAATTTGACGGGGGGAGTCAGGCAGACGCCGCGCCGGACGGCGCCCCGCGGTGGCAGGCCCCGGTGGGCCGCTGAGTCAGCTTTTGCCAGCCATTAGTGGCACGCTCCGACGGCTAGCCTCTCCCGGCACGGTGGGTTGCCATGACGCCGTCGCCTTGGCGCCCTGCGTCTTGAGGGCCTCGGCCCTGGCACCACGGTCATTACTCTTCATCTAAAGAGGATGACACGGGTGAGCGCCGGCGCCCCCTGTAGCCCCGAGAGGAGCTGGCAGCCGTTAAATCGAGGGGGGGTGGGGGTGGCAATTGCCGCTGGGTCCGAGTACCCGGGCCGCTCACGCACCTGCCTGTCACACAGAGAGGGGTGCTTAATGCCCCCCCCCCACCATGCCTGAACCGTCTTATTAGAAGGCCGACTGGTTTCATTTTTCACTTCCGATCTCAGCCTAATGTTTTTAATCACGTCCCCAGAGAATTTGGGGAGGGGTGACTCTTTCCCGCGTTCGGCTGACAGGGACAATGCTGGAGACATAATCATCCAGGCCCGGCAGTTGGGAGCGCTGGTCTGGCACACGCCAAATCCTATTGGCCGCTTTGCATGTCAATCATTCCATTTAAACGAACCACAAGAGGAGTATAGTGACAGGAGGGGGGCCTGTCATTATTCAGAGCTGATCCTGTTTACTCACAGCCAGACAGTAAGTAATAGTCAGTAATAACTTAGCTAGTGAGATTAAAGTCAGGCTACCTGGGAAATAAACGGAATGTTTCTTGTCTAAAACCCCAGTGGACAGGGCTGTAACTGTCCGTCCAAATATCTGAGGATAATGGCCACAATTCATAAAAGTTACGGTGAGTTTTTAGTGCCTCAACGGGAGATTTCTTAAATATTTAGCCGAGGTGGAGAACGTCCTTTGCATTTGCACCCCACCCCTGTGCCGTAGATACGTCCAGGTCACACGGTGCTGTCAAGACTTCCAGGAGGGGTGGATGTGGGGGAGGGGTGGGGTAATGGCCTCCAGGTAATGGCCCTCAAAATTGGGTCTGGGAGCGAAGCTGCAGGCGAATAGGTGCTGATCTCTAAGCCACTGACCTTCACAGCCACCCGGAGCCCAGCCAAAAAACCGGAGGACAACCTTGGTGCGAGAGAGGCTGCCATGTGGGCCCGTGGATAAAATCGCGGGCAAAGCAGATGCGGGGAAATGAGGCTCCTAATTGGAGCCTTTATTAAAATCAGAACAGGAGAGGTGAAAGAGAAGAGAAAGGAAAGCGCATCTCCTCAGGTGCTTGTCTGGAGGAGGTGGGATCCTGCGCCCAGGCTGCTGCCTCTGATCTCCGCCATGTCTCGGCGTCGGCAGGAAACGAGGGGCTAATCTCACGCTAATCCCGGGCCTGTGAAGTCCTCTGTACTGCGTAAAGCCTCGTCTCCGTACGCTCCTGGGGCCTGACGCACTTCGTTTGCGGGGCATTAGCATCTGAAGATCTGCTCCCGCTGCTCCCGGGCTCCAGGTGTGGACGGAGAGAGGAAACACGGCGAGTTACTTTTTCAACTTCGACGGCCAGAAGATTTCAACTTCGCCGCTTACTCCAACTTTCGTGCAGGAAAAATGACGCATGAACTTTGTATTCATGAAGTTCCCGGGGCCATTGATTATCAAACCCCCTTTAGCCACATTTAAATAGACATGCATCTAAACTAACAGACAAAAAGCCACTTTGGATCTGGCCATGTGGAAAACCAGCAATCCGTGTTATTTCATAGACATCTACATATCCATAGAATGTTCTGGACATACTAAGGATTACAAATCAGTCTATGTAGAAAGACATACCATAGGTGTAAAATGCAGTCAAATGAACAAGCCTTCACTCACTTTTCACCAAGATGTAAAATTAAATTCAGATCAAACGGCATCCGGCCTCGTCTCGTTAAATACAGTACGTTAACAAAAACCTGCTGTCACCTTAAAAATAAATTTAAATAATTAGTGGTTGAAAGACACAAACGACTAATGCCGAAATTCTTAATTTAAACGATCGTAAACAAAACAAATTCATCACTAGCCGATTTCTCATTTTTTGGGGGAAAGTAGTATGTTGCTGGGGGCTGGGGGGTCCCTGTCTCTGCCACAGCACCCTAACTGTTAAAACAAGAGGGGGGGGGCAAGTCGCTCTTGTCTTTCCAGTTTAGGGACTCCAGATGGGAAGTCATTTTTTATTCGTCTTGAGACGGCACTTCACATCTGCTGGCCCAGATGTCTAATGAATACGGAAGCAGGGCCGCGCTGTCGCTTCATTAATACCGGCGGCGCCGGGGGACGGGGCTGGCCCGCGTGCGCCATCCGCCGGCGCCGCCCGGCCCAGCGGCCCGCAGATTGGTGTGGCGCCGGAGCAGAACCAACGGCTGCTCCTGAGCTCCTCTGGGCCCGGCAGGCGGCAGCTGGCGCCTCCCAGGAACAAAGCTGTGCCGCTTAGCCGAGCGTGCCTCTGGCCCGTGTCCTCGTTTAAGGTCTTTATTGGTATTAATTGATACAATCAGAGCGACTTTTACCCGTCTTCCCAAAGCTGGGCAGAGACAGCTATCGCCCGCGGGCGCTGGTCAGGGCACCGGGGACACCGGACCGGGATCCCGTCGTCCGCCGGTAGCTGATCCGCTCCCTCCGTCACGCCTGGCGCGTCTCTGCGTGCTACTCGCAGTTCTTCTTTGAGAACTTTTTTTCATTAGCTTGGCAAGCGTCCCCGAGCGTACATCCTAAAATGTGCCTTTTTCCGACACATCACGCCACCCGCGGGCCAATTCCTACGATGAGATGTGCAGAAACACTTTGTAGTTTGTCTGCTTACGGGTCCTTATCTGCTTTTCAGCGGGTCACAGACTCCTTACCAGCCCAAAAAGCTTTTTATTTTAATTTAATTTTACATCATTTCATTTAAGAGACCCTGCTGGTTGATAACAGCACTCCTGGAACGCTTTTATAAAAAAAATTGCGTTAAATGAAAAGCACAGTGTTAATCATCCCTTTAGTTATAGACATAAGATTATAGCCTTTCCCTTACTGGTTCAAGCAGCACCCACTACAGTCCCCATTTTAATAGACAGTTTGGATCCACCTTTGTAGGCTTCCGGAGGAACTTGTTGATGTTCAAAGCACCATAACTCATAAGAGTTGATGCTGATAGCCAGAACGGAACCCATCAAACCTAAGAGAACTGGGCCAAATTACCAGTTCCACAAGTGTGGGAGTGTTATCCAGAGCTACAGACGGTGCTTCATCGCAGTTATCGCCATAAAAGGAGTGTGCTACAAAATATTAGTTCCCAATAATTTTGCCATTTTCATTTATTATTTACAATAATATGTCATTAATCAAAAACAAAGTATCTGCACTATGAAATATGCAATAAAGAACTATGGATGCCAATTACTTTTGCCAGTTTCAACCTATTTCATGGATAATTGTAATTCTTTTTTAGAAAGTGGAAGAGTACCAGTACTTTGAGCGTCTGTAAATAGTATCGAATGGTTAAATAATTCCATAGATCCAGCAAAAAGATGACAACAGATACTCTAGTCGAATTCATAGAATTACATCAGTGTATTTATATTCCCAGTATTAATAATGTATATAACTACATATAAATATACTTATGTATACTTATATAAATACTTATCTTATTGTATTTTTTAATATTTCAATCAATTTTACTCTGTTTATTATTGAGTTTTATTATATTCCTATTTTATTTGTTTTACATGTTGTGGTCTGTACAGCACATTGATCAACTTCTGTTGTTTTAAATGTGCTCTATAAATGAACTGACTTGACTTGACTTGACCACCCCGAGTTTATACATATTGGCCTCATTAATGACTGACATGTTGAATCTTTTCACCACACAGGAGCTGCTTTGACTCGCCCAGGAGTCAGCTGTGACTCATCTCGGTAATGGGACCCCCTCCCCAAAGACCAGACCCCCCTCCCCTAAGACAGGACCTCACTAACCGCTCTGCAGCCCCGATTTTGCTATTTCTCCGCGTGCCCGTCTTGAGCTGGGTTCCGGGAGATAAATGGCACACATGACTCTCACACCTCACGTAGGACGTGTGGGAAAAGCACAGGGTCCAAGCGGTTTTGCCATTTCCTGTTTATTTCCTAGGCAGTAAAGATGCCATCTGACCAAAAAAAAACAAAAACATCTTTACGGCACTGCATCCCGGCCCAATAAACATAGCAGGACCGCAGAGATGGGGAAGGAAGCCAGGGAAAGTCAGTGTGTCCGAGACCCCGGTAACATCGCCGTGCCCCCCTCAACGCCCAAAACAAAGGCATTTAAAGAACGGCTCGGTGGGAGAATTGCAGCGATGTTATTGGCCGGGATGGCAGTCACTCGCGCCTCTTGCGAATCCCGGCCACCTGCCGGTCTTCCTGTGCCAAACATGGAGGCAGCCCATTTCTTAACGCTGCCTAACACCATCCAGCTTCTGAGAGTCATAAAAATTAAAAATACACCTGGGGCCAGGCTGTTCGTCGCACCCGAGTTCTGGATCCCTTCCCCCCCCACCCCCAGATCAATAACCTGCCCATTTTGAGGTAGTGGGTGGGGCCGCAGAGGCTGTTTGGCTCGACGTCCTGTAAATGCCGTTGGCGGGTTTGGCTACAAAGCTGCGCCTGACCGTAACAACCGGCGTTAATTATTGAGGGTCGACCGCGGTGTGCATGGATTTGATGAAAGTCTGGTCCATCTTTATCGTTAATTTAAATCAGTTGTCAGGAAATGGAAGCTCTTAATTAACTTCCTGTGATTGTTGGAGGCTTGTCATGTTCTAATCCCTCAGCAGGGTCGCTCGATGAATGGGGTGTGCGCCGGCAGGTGGTTGGTTTTTGGGTGACCCCTCGCGTTACTCTAGCCTCCTGGCCCATAACTGCAGATCCCTCTGGATGGGTCACCTCATTGGGGTTTAAATAGGGTTAACTGTGCCATGATTTTCGGGGAATTAGACTCCCGTCGAGTCGGATTGAGCGCATTGGTTTTATTAGGGTTAGTAATTTAATTTGACTGAATTTTATCCTTTTCAGTGTGGCCAATTTGAGAATAGCTGTTTAATAGCCTTACACAAATACCCCTCGGTTTTCGACAGGACTCGCCAGACCGTCCTGATTGCTGCATCTGTGTCCATTTAAGCCCCCTCCACCCCGATCCCGCTTGTGACAGAGTGCTCCGGATGCCTGGGGAGACACGGGGACTTATTACCCCTGCGTTTGCCCCCGCTGATCTGTCTCTATAAAGAATCTGTAGGTGACCAATAATAACATTGGACCACATCTATTAGCCAATCAGGGTCGCGTTTCACGGCCCATTTCCTGTCAGAGTTACAATGTAGCTTTCATTGTCATTATGCCTAAAGTTACAAAGTAACAGCACCACCATTCCTCATATTTTACAAAGTTATTAAGAATAAATTAAAAATGTCCTCTTCGCCATGGGGCAAAACTATCCACACATTTGTTTACAGAATTTAGTGTAATTACAATTATTTTAGGAGTAAAAAGGTTACAAATAGCTGGAGGTGGTGTATACACACATTTCTGTTTGGAGCCTGTGAGTTTGCAGAAACTATAGAGATTAAATTAGATTGGACTGTATTTGCAGGGCGAGGGTGCAGCAGCACAGCGCCTCCCGCAGGGCGCTTTAGGGGGTACACCTCACAGCCGTGACGTCATTCCGCAAGATTAGTTCTGAAGTGTAGAGCTGTTTAATTAACCTGTGCAAGAAGAAGCTGGAGTACCCCCCGAAGGGGAGAGGGCTCATAAACCTGTGTGTGTGTGCCGTCTGAAAGAAAAACAGGACCAGTAAAGATGAACTACTTTTCAGTGAGACTTGCGTTCCAGTGTCTCCAGGGGCAGTATAGCTCCCCCTGCTGGCCATAAGTTGGCGAGAACGAAACTGCAAAAGGCAGCATAACATAAAACTAATAGTATTATAATTCACCTTAGTGCGTCAAACTGTGCAATACGAAAAATCCGGCAAGACCTAAAAAAGATCTGCAACGTTCGACGCTTGTCTAATTGACGGCGATATTGTCCAGAAATCACATGAAAGTAATACAAAATGCAAATTAGACCAGAGATATGTCACAAAATGAATATATTTTTCACATCCTTATGAATTAAACATAACTGTTTATGCAGCATTAAAAGAATGAATACCCTAAGACCGCATCTAACTGATTTTAAAGGATTTTTGTTCGTGGCATTTCATCGTCTGCGATATAGAGGAATTACTAACATATTTTTTACCAATTAAGAATTACATATAGCGTCAATATATTTCAGGGTCGTTATTTCTTACCAAAACCGAATTAAAGCTCTTCATCCGTGAGTCTTATTACCAGCCTTTTTTTTTTACCTTGTAATTGTACTTTGAGTAGGAATATTATGACAAAATGCTCTTAAGCTTTGATATCTTCCTGTATTCCACAGGTCTGAAAAACAGGACGCTTTAACGCGACAGGTTTCATTAGCATGAAATGGCGGACATCTGTTTATATCTAGGCACCCCGGGGCGGACACACAGACACCCGCGTACACCGGCGCCCATCAGAGAAAGCGGGGCTGGCAGCTCTCACGCATCTGGCGTGACCGTCAAGCGTACACACTTCTACAAATACCTAAGAAATCTTACAGCAAATCTATATTATTCCATGATAAACCTAAAATTAGTACATCAAAAGCACTGGGATAGTTTGCAAACCCCACAGACTATTTACAAGGTAATAAAACTGTTACATGCCGGTAAATGCGCGTGCATGTGTGTGCAGACTAGTTTCAAATTCAAAATCTCGCGCCGGCCAGCTGACCAAAGTGAGCAACCCTGAGAAAGTTTAAGTTAGCTGTAACTGCATCAGCTGAATTATTCTGCATGTTTGAAATAACACATCATTTTTGCCACTACACTGAGTGCTCATGTCACACCGATACAGATATTAGTGTTAATTTTTCCTCATTAATCATGTGTAATTAAGGCAGCGGTGTGCGTTTCGCGGGCTTCTAGCCGTCGCCTTCGATACTGAGAGTCGTGTCTCGCGGCTGACACGTGGGCATAGTTAGGCTGGCGGCGTGAACGTAACCGGCCCGGCGCAGTGAGCACGCTCCGCATCAATCGGCAAGAGCTCGTGAGGCGCTGGCTGTGCTGAGTAACCTAAGTGTACGGGCCCTACCTGGGGGAAGAGTGACGGAGGCTCCTGTATCTTTGTCTGGCCCACTATTCACATGGATACATGCGTCACCTTTTCCTGCATCTTTTTTTTTTTTTTTTTTGGGGGGGGGTTACATTTATTCATTTGGCAGACACTTTTATCAAAAGCAACATACAACTGAGAAAGCAGACAGTTCCTGCAGCAGTTGGGGGTTAAGGGTAAAATCACTCTGCCGATGCTGGGATTTGAACCAGTGACCTCCCGATCACAGGCACCACATCCTAACCAGCCAAGCCAGATACCAACAGACAGCATCCTTAAGTATGTTTCTCAATCCCCCCCCCACCCCCCGGCTGTTTATGCAGCGATACTGTCAAGGCTCATTGCTTCACACACACTTCCTAAGGCACTCTGCAATCCCGCACAGCCGCTGCCATGCTGACCGCCTTTAAAAATGTACAGGGGGGGGGGGGCTCACAGTGTAAGAGGCAGGAGAGCCCTGCCGTCCTGGGGTGGCGTGGACTGGGGCTTGTGGACTGTTTGTCACGTCACAGAGTCCTGTAGGGGGGGACGGGGACAGAAGCGTGAGCTACTCAGCTACTCCCTCACTTTCTCTCACTCTCACCATTTATCACTCACTTGCTGCCCCGTTTTATCAGTAAAAAAAACAGATCTGCACACCGCCTTGCTTTGGTTAGGATGTAGCCTGTTACTCTGTCACTGACAGCACAGACACCCCTCTCTCACTATTTCACTAACAGCACACACACACACACACACACACATACACTCCCTCACTCAGTATGTCACTAACAGCTCTCACACACACACTCTCACTAACAGCACACACATACACACAAACACATACACTCCCTCTGTCACTATATCACTAACAGCACACACACACACATACACTCCCTCACTCAGTATGTCACTAATAGCTCACACACACACACTCTCACTAACAGCACACACACAAACACACACACACTCACTCTCTCACTAACAGCAGACACACACACTCTCACTCTCTCACTAACAGAACACACACACTCTCTCCCTCTCTCAGTAACAGCACACACATGCAGACCTGCTCTCTCACGCTTACAGATTCTCTCACTCGGTTCCTAATCTCGCACTCTCCCACTGCCCACTCCCTGTCAGCCTGCTCTCTCCCCCTTTCTGTGGCTCACCAATAGGAGATGCAGCTGGCACCCGTCCACAAGCAGAGAGGGGATCAGGTGCAGCAATATTGAAACATTAGGTGCTAACAGACGCTCTTCCCAGCCCTTAACTGGTGGTACCACCCTGCCCTGTAAGACCCTAACCTGCTCCCTGCCTCCCTGCCCTAATTACCGCCTTTGTCACACCCTGACACAAACAGCACTCATCTTCCGCAATTAAGTTTTCATCTCGAAACTTACCTGATGCTTCACATCGGGCTCGAAATGCAGCGGGACCTGGCGTGACGGGTACTTGGAGTCCTTTTAAGGTCTGTAACATTTTCATCACCTTTGATTACCAATAAGAAGCCTGCTGCTGACACAAACGCCTGGCAGCTTATATTTACTTTGTGTAAGAAACACTTTTATCCAAAGCAACACACGGTTGAGAAAGCAGGGTCAGTCATTCCCAGAAGCAGTTGCGGGTGAAGGGCTTGGCTCAGGGGCCCGTCGGTGAAATGATTCTGTCAACCACAGTATTTGAGCCGGCAACCTCCTGACCACGGGCACAGAGTCCGAACCCCCTGAGCCACTCACCGCCCTCATGACAACAGAGTATTCTGGATTCTTTCTTGATGGCTCTGATCATCCCCTCATCCAGCTTAGCGGGTTTTTTTAGCCGCAGGGGCCGACGAGGGACACCGCAAAGTCCTGGGTACGAAGGTGTCATTTCTACCCGTAACTCATCACCCCCATCCGTTCAACTGAAAAGTAATTGTGCGGTAGTTTGTGTTCAGTTTGACATTTTCCACAATTCTGTGCCAAAGATCATATTCATACAAGGACGTGATGCTGGTTGGAATCCCCAAAGAGAGAGAAAAAGTTTGGAAGAAAATGTGTTTGTCATCTGGATGTACCCAGGAAGTGCACACTGTCCAGAAGAGCCTTATAATTCACTGGAGCTCCTCTCTGCTGATACCCTCAGCGGGGCTGAATCCTTACAGTCCCTCTCTCATCCAGTAAGGCCTCCGCTGGTCCTGCCAGGCCATGGGGACAAGGGCACCAGGAAGTGTGTAAGAAGCCCCGATAAATCGCCGATGGATGTGAGATTGTCACGTTAAACGTAAATGAGAAAAGGTGTTGGGGAGTGTAGCCTGTGAAGGGCAGGTTTCGCTCAAACATCCACTCAAAGCATGCATTAGCATGGGGCCCCCTGAAGTTTGAGGGCCCCCTGTTGGCCAAAAGCAATTATTACACTAGGAGGGGTTGTGGGGGGGATGGAACAATCAGCATGCCGCTGTGGAGGACACCCTGTGCTGGGTATTTGGTGATAGTGGGGCATATTAACCGCTGCTATATTAATAATAATGTTACCATGCCCACACAGGGGGGTGGGCAGCCAGTTGACCTTGGACCCCTAGAGGTTTTTTTTCTCCTTACTTGGGGTTTATGGTTCCTCTCCTCCACTGTCATCTGGTTTTCTTTCTTTCATTTCTTCATCTTTCCATTTTCCCTGTTTCTGTATTTTTCTGTCTTAATGATGCAGTATCACAACACACCCATGTAAAGTTTGAATTAACCAGGATGATTTTAAATGCGTAAAACTTCTAAGATTCAGAGATTTCATGCTGACACTTCTGTGTAAGATTTGAAATGATATTTACATTTTTACATTTTCATTTACATTTTTTACCTAAAGTGGTGCAGAAATGAGGAAGCAGGGTCAGACAGTCCTTGCAGCGACTGCGGGGTGAGAGTCTTCTCCAAAAGAGAATCCTTTCTGCCGACGCTGGGACCTGAACCGGCGACCATGCGATCACGAGCATGGGGTCCTAACACACACTATACCCTGTTTATTAACATTCAAACCCTTTTGGAAGAGATAGAAAACCATCAGGGCATTTCTGTTAATGCTTTGCCTGCTCATTGTGCTACACTGAATGAAAAAATACTGAATAACTGAATACTGCATAAAAATTCACAGGAATTTCAGCAATGGTAGATCATGTTATTACACTGAGATTAAATATTTAATGAGTATTCAGGTGTGCAAATGAGCGGGTTGTTTGTTGTCGATGAGACATGAATAGGACCCCAGAACCTGCAGTGTGCTGGGATGTCGGTGGCTGGTGCGGCCCAGCAGAGCGGACCCTGCTCCCCGCCTCAGGTACCCCCCCACCGCGGCGCTTTGCTGTTTCTCACCGGCGGCCCCCACGAGCCGCTCTCTGGGTCTCAACAGGTGCGGTACCTCTCCCAAGCCCCAAACGCAATTACGCCACCCGCCTGGGGGTCAGGCTGATATCCGAACCCAAACTCCCCCCCACACCGTCCCCATGCACTGCTTCCAGATACCTTGCCGGAGAGGAATTGTGTCTTACACCGCGCCGAACTTTGAGGCCGCCCTGCTTAATTCACAGCCGGAAATCCGCTCACAAAGTCCTTCTCTCTATCCTCCCCCTTGGGATCTACCCCCCCCCCCAGCATTTTTCCTCTCTCTTTCTCACTCTCTCTTTCTCTCTCTCACTTTCAATTTCTCCCATCAATCCCGAGAGGAGGAGTAGAGACAAAACGACTAATTTATGTTAACGACAAAGTGAAATCTAGCGTAACACTGTTTATTAGGATCCGAGATCGAGGTGCCCTGTAATGGGACTCTTCAGCGTTCAGCATTTCACATGTTAAAAAAGGCCTTGAGACACATAAATAAAACGCCCTTTACATTATTTATTCATCATACGTGTTGCGATGACTTATTCATTCTACATGTACTTTCATTATGATTTATTGATCGCATATGCATCGAGGGGAGCAGAGTTCAGCACCTGGTCAGGCTTAAGAGAAGGTTCTTATGCAAATGTGACACGGTGGGACCTCCTCTTCAAACTCTCCTTCATTCATTCCCAGCTCTTTTGCTGACTGCTTCTGGGTGGATGCTCTGTGCCAGGCCAGCTCGATTGTTCCAAAAGAATTTCACTTATATGTCGGTATTCATTCATTCATTCATTTGTTCATTCATTCATTTGTTCATTCATTCAATTCTTAACAGCGCCTCTCCCAGAGACAAGGCAGGGAATAACCCAGTACAGGGTAACAACAAACCGCAGATATGTTACTATATCCATATTTAGAAATAACATCTTATTTTCACGCAGATAATCAATGCGTATGAAATGTGGGTAATTTCCTGTAGCTGGGTGCAATCAAGTGAGGCTCACTCAGGTCACCTGATTCTTGTTGCCAGGGATACCATAGAGGGATGAAAAGTTAGGACAATACCAAGGACCCCTGAGTGCCAGGGGCCTTATAAAAATTGGAACATAATTGGATTGGTCTGGGTTGGGGGCCCAATATGATATTGTTTCATGGGGCCCAAAATCTCTAGTGGCGACCCTGCTAGAAGCAGTAAGTAGGATTAGTAAGACATGAATAATAGATGATAGAATCATGATTCTCAGTCCTTGGTTGACACCTGTTTGGTTTTCTGGTATCTGTATTGTTGTTCCTCCCCGCCATTCGTGTTAAACTCCCTCCGCACTCCCACTCCCCCCCCCCAAAATAACCCCCCTTGCCTTCGTCACATCTCTGTGGCAGAGATATGCCTTCCCCCAGCTTGGAGCAGCTCTCACAATATGCTTTCGATTTCCATGCTGGCACACAGATTAAAAAAACAAACAAACAAAAAAAACAACGATGAAAATCAACGTTAAGTTTTACAGTCATGAATATTAACACCACAGATGTTGATAAAGTGTAAGGAAGTAAAGTTGTAAAAGGTGTACAGGAGAAGGCCACTGTGTGCACTGCGTGCCCCATTACAGTGAAAAGTCCCTTAGTCATGTCTCTGGGCTCAGCTCAGCGGAAGCACAAAGACTGAAAAAGTTCCTTGTGCTGGACCGTTTCCCTACATTAATGGCTGGAATGACCTATGTGTTATGGGCAGACTCTGTTTTATCATTACACAAAGACACCATACATAACGGACCGATAATACAAAACGTGATGAGACTATAGTTTTCTTATGGTTGTGCAAGAAAATCCATCCATCATCTTCAAACCACTTATTCTGATCAGGGTCACAAAGAATAAAAAATATATTTATTTGTTTCATATATGTTTTTTTTTAAGAATGCTCTTCTTATGCTTATTCTAGATACTATGGCAATGCTTACTATGAAAAAGTAAAAAATTCATACATAGAACATTAAACGTTCTTCAGTAAGAACGGCAATTAGCTGCTAACTTAGCAAACATAAACTCATCTCTTTCCATAAATTGTTGTTGCCTTCTATCTGTTTAAAGCTTTTCTCAACAAATTTTCATCCGTATGCTTTTTGGCAATTTTCTTCTTGATCTTTTACATATTTAATTTTGTTTATGTTTTATTATTTAGCTGTTTAAGCGCCTAAATAGTAAATTGATTTTTTTTTTTCCCAGATATCCAAGACCGAATTTGCGTTAAAATCAAACGAGTTACTCTTTACCAATGATTATGATGTAATTCTGATGAAACCTTTTGAAAGATGAAAGTGTATTTTTTTACGTAATGCATGCCAAGTATTTTAAAGCTATGCAATATTCCTCGGGGGAAATGTTCTGCAAGAGAACTTTACCGATTAAACTTACTGACTAAATTCTGAGCCTCTTCAATGTTTGTCCTCCTACTGAGCTTTACAGACAACAAACCCATAGACAGAAATGAGTAGCAGCTTATGTTTTCCTAAGGTTTTCTTAGATATGAGTGTGTTTTTTTGAGCAGGATATGTACGGCATGGGGAATGTGTCCCTCACTGTGTGATTTATGTGTTTTGCGGTAATGCGTGACATGTTTGGTATGTACATTAAACAGCGAGCCGCACACGTTGACTCACACACACGACCTGTGTGTGTTCCCACGAGAGGGAGCCGTGTGCAGTGCAGGCTTTGCTGGAGAAATGAAGCCCAGTTCAGTCCCAGCCAGAATGAGGCCTGACATTCCTGTCCACTCCCTGAGTTTCCCTCCAGTGCAAATCAACTGTCAAAACAAAAGCTGCGATTGAGCTTCTGTGCTAATATACAAGATGACTGAGCTCTTCCCACCAAGAAAGACACCACGAGAAGGATGGTTAGAAGAACAGGAGAAGCGAAACAGAAGAGCCGGTGTCGATTAAGCACAGTGGAGTACTGCTTAGCTTTCCATTACTCATGCCTGTATCAACTGAATTAACGAGGGCTGTGGAGCAGTCTGTGGCTCTCAGTCACCTGACACGCTGTTGCTGCGCCACTGACTCCGCGCCCGGTGCTCACGGTGCATATTTAACCCCGTATTATCGCTGCCTTGATAAAGAGGGCTAATTGCTAAAGAGGTGAGTGCTGTGTCACCAGCCAAATGAACTACTGCGCTTTGATGACGCTCTGTGCGGCTACGGGCACACGCCAGCTCATTAACCCCTCCCGATTAAGGCAATTATTTAGACCACGATCCTTGCCGTCCCGGGGATTGTCCGCCAAGGGGTTGGGGGGGAGTGGGGCCGGCGAGGAGCCGCATGCTCCTGCTGGGGTAGCCCCTGCCGATGATTTTGAAAACCACCCCCGCCAGAAGTGTCCAGCTTGCCAACAGTTTACCCACAATGCACCTGGATCAATCACATTCCCAAGCCCACATGAAGGTTCGAGAGCTTGGAAAGAATGCACAAACCTTAATATAACACTAAAGAGTTTGTGAACATTACTGGGGATCCATTTGTCAGATTTATTAATATTATTATGTAATCGTGGGTGCTTAAAATATATTATAAAATATTATAGCACAGTAGCCAGATTGCAAAACTCTTATGCACCCCATAATAGATTTTTTTTTGTGTATTTTTTACATATTTCACTCAGAACATTAAATGGCAACATGACAAAATTATATTAAAAAATTACAATATGCACTATGCAGCATGTTACATAACTTATAAATCACATTATGTCAAATGATATAAAACAAATGTATAAATAAATAAATGTATAAATAAATTAATTAATTCATGTATAAAATGTATAAAAAATAAAAATAAGAAGTTATATAAAGCATATTATCAAAAAATGCAGTTATCTATTTTGTTCTTAAGAACCTCTGATGTGAGTTTAGGGTACGATGTGCATAGATTTAATGCCTGGAAATCCGACACGGGAAGAGAAAAAAGTCAAATCAGCGGGAAACAAATTGAATTATTTTATTTCTAGTCCCATACAGGAAATGACTTCACATGCAGTGAGCTCATCATGTTCTTGTGTAGGTGGTAACGCTTATGTAGCAGCGGAAGGGAAAGCGAAAGAGATTACCTAACCTGTGGGTAATTGGGCGTCAAATGACAGGGGGAATTGTTTTCAGACATAACCCCTCCCCCCACCCTCATGTGTACCATATAGATTTATTTCTCCAAATATCTATTATTCATGTGTGCGAATATGCATGGCTGAGTGCATTCGTTTACTTAGCAGACGGTCCATGGTAACAGGTAGGGCAAGGACATGCTTACCGTGAGAAGCGGCTGAAAGAACACAAACACTCTGATTATGGGATACAGTAGTGATGGTTCACTATCCGCTACCCTGCTTTGTAAACGACAGCAAAATATCACAGAAAGGACAGATTTCTCTTTCTTCACTTTTTTTGACAAGGTTCAAGGTGCTAAACTCGGTACAATAATTCTGTAAGTTAATTTATTCCTTAGAAAAGTGTTCCTACAGACGGTGCAAACTGTTGAATTTTTCAGTGTTTGATATTAGAACATTTCAATTCTCACTCTTTCACGCATATCCATCCATCCATCCATCCATCCATCCATCCAACAGAGGATTATGGGGAATTATAAAATTATATTATATTATGTAAATTTCATCTTTATCTTTCAAATACCATTCCATATTGTCAATATATTGCTGTATAAAATATGTGTCCCTTAGTAATTATTAACAATAAAATTATCAATATATTTAACACACCCAGTACTGGGATAGTGTTTATGTCAGATGCTGGGATGAATATTTATTAAGAACAGAATAGTAGCATAAAGACAGTAGGTGAGATAAACGTAAAATACAGCGGTGCCAACAGAAAACCAAAAACATTGTTTTTCTTCGGTTAAACTGACCACTTTAATTTAAATAATACTGATAATTACAGGCATGGTAATTACATGTGCGCTACGCTCCTGCGTTTGGGATAATCCCTTATGCTAACCGTATTATCCCCGTCTAATTGGCGGGAATGGAGCTGTGAGTGCTCAGCCATTAGTGATACGTCCGCGGGACGAAGAGACAAGCAGCTAGCTGTGTTTGCTCGGCCCTCGAGCTACAGTTCAGCCATGTATCCAACCCCCCCCCCCTCATGAAAAATGCAACGGAGAAAAAGTCAAGCACCGCAAGCTCCGTGGCCAGCAAAACGGAAAATGAGAGGATATCCAGAACCCCCCCCCCTCCCCGACGGGGGTGTGTGTGTTTACCCATAACCATGCCCTTCTGCACTTTACCGGGGTAAAAAATGGGATGTGCTTTCGTGAAATGAACAATGTGATCGGGGAGGGGGGGCTTGATTAATATTCATGGGGGGGGGGGGGGGGGCAGCTGCGACTGACATCTGTGTGATGTCAGCGTGTTGTCAACACACTGTTAGCGCCACAAATGTGCAAACAGATTAACAGGCAGCTGAGCCATGCCGCAATGCATTAATGGAGTGAGAAGAGAGTGGCGCGTCGTTCTGCAGAGGGGGTGAGGCTCCACCCATGGAACACATCTCTGCCATTTTCACATTCCCCCCCGGGGCCCTTTTGCCCCCTCCCCATGATGCCGGGACACAGTCCATAGCTGGGTCCAGATATCATCCGGCTTAGGAGCTGGTTCTCGCACACGGATGAAGCATCTGGGCCATGTGTGGGTCACGGAAAAAATTCCGGAAGCATCATCCTTCACGCGGATCCCACACTCGCATATGTTAGACTCTGCTAAGTGCAAGGCAGACAGCGGATGTTAAACGTGGAAGGAGTGAAACTGTGTGAATGCAAAATAAATGCAAAAAAACACGCAAAGGGTGACGGCAGAGCCGGCACACCCCCTCCCCGTCCGGCCCCGGGTGTTGCTTGGCATCTCCTTTTTTAGGACACGGTGCAGGGGCGTCATTTATGCGCTTCGGATGAGCTCCCACAGGTAATGTGGGGAGCGGCGGGGTCACATGACTTGGCGGCCACTTGACAGGATGCATTCGGGGAGCGGCTGGGGTTTCTGCCAGGGCGCTCCGAGGGGAGTTCCTCGCCAGGGCTGCTCCTCCGGCGGGGGTCCGAGGCAAACAACGAGCGCTTCAGAAGCCCACACGGCCCCCACACTGCGCCGAGCAGGAACAGGCCGGGCCTTGGATCGGCGCACAATGCCGGCCCGTGTGGCGGGCCGCCCCGGGGAGCGCGAGCGTGGGCCTGGCTGGACGGCAAGAAGGCGCTGATTCCCACCAGTGGACACTGGGAAAACAAAGATGTTCCGGTCACTCCCTGCTCTCTGTTTGTCTGCTTTGGACAGAGCTGCGCTTTTATTCGACAGGTTTTCTATTTGGCTTTTTTTTCCATAAAATATTCAATGCTAAACAGCACACTGCCCCGGGATGGGAACCCTGAGAGGCCTCAGAGTCCAAAGGCCCAGCTGGACACAAGGTACTCAAGCTTTATTTGCCCTTTGTACAAATATGAGAACAGGTACATTGGAATGTGTTTTTTTCCATATCCCATCATGCTCTCCTTTTTTATAAGGCAAAGACACAGATATATAAGGTTACCAAATGTCCTTTTTTCCCCAGACACATCCTCCTTTTGGACAACTATCTGGGGGCCCGGGAGGTTTTTCTAAAATCAGCGGTTTGTCCAGGTTTAGCACTGCAACCTGTATGACCCAGTGTTACAAGCTACAGTGGAGTACCAAGCAAAGGAAAAGGCATCAACTTTCAATTTATGGCAGCCAAGCAATATCTTCGCACAGTGTTTGTAAGGCTTATGCACACATTTACTTTAAAAATTAAATGATGTGCATAGTCCTACATGTCAAGCTGCTCACGATTGATGTTAACTTCCAGAAATCATTGGCACTTTATTTTTGTTTTCGTGTGAACAGAGAATTGCGTTGTTTGCTTGAAGTTTACAAACTTTAGCTAAGCGTTTAGTAACTTCTGTTGAAAAAGACTCATATATAGGTAAAACAAGAGCTAACTGTAAGGGTACCATATGTCCAGGTTTCCCTGGATGTGAATTTTCATTTTACAAGGTGGTTAGGGAAAACTCATTAATATTCATAAGAGCAGCAGTACCTGATTGGTTGGTGAATGTGAAAACTCATTGATATTCTGATCCCCAGACACATCCTCTTTTTTGTCTCACCAAATATGGTAACCCTACAAATATAGACATAAAAGAAAAATGAGAGCCGATCATCGAGCAACCCCTAAGTGTTTTGAGGGTTAAGAACCTTGCTCAAGGGCTCAAAAGAGATGTGGCTTCTCTGTAGAGTATGGGATTCAAACCAGCAACCTTTTCATCACAGTGAAACCAGTGAACCACACACTACACATGTGACTGAAGGCTGTACCATGAACTGAAAGATAGACGCAAAAGGATTATAAGTATTTGTGGTTGGGTGTTGAGCCCAGTCATCACTTGTTCATTGTGTGCTACATCATCCTCAGATTACCAGGACTACAAATGTAAGTATGGACACAGTGTCACAAGAGAAGACTGTTTGTTTTGTCTTTTCACAAATAATGTGTCAGACAGATGATTTCATAACTGAGATTTCATAACCAATGAGCTTCCCAGAGCTTTGACTCTTCAGCGGGGGTTCAGGGGAGCCAACGTGTTGCCTCACTGACTTTCGTAAGGCATTGGGATGTGTTGCATGTCATGTGAGCCTCTTCCAGCTTCAAGGATGTTCCTTGAGCTCCGTAACACTCTCAGGTCAAAGGTCCTGAGCGCTGGGTAGCGCCAATTTTCCGGGTGAGTCAGCTGGACCGGTCCAAAGACCAGAGAGCACACCGACCCACCAACAGTGGGCTGAGACAATGGCGCTTTGAGCTGTGAAGCCCACAGCAGGCCTTGGGAGGCTCTGCACGGATGTTTTTTTGATATGTCAAGAGGGATCGCGTGAGGATCTTAAAACAAATATGCACTGTACATAATAACATTAATGAGGTTGCCTCCGCCCGGCACAATCCTCCTCGTCTCCACCCACCTCCCCAGCGTGAGAGAAATTTAATGTGGTCTAAAAAAACACAATTAGGTGCATGATGGCTTCTCTCGGCACACACTCGGTACACTGAGGCTCTAATCAGCTTGACTCCGCTGTCCTCGGCCTGCCTTACCCGGACCACAGTCTTAATCACCCATGCTGGGCTGCCTCATAATGAGGGCTGCTGTTTGCTTGCCCCCCCCCCCACGTAGAAGCGCCTTGGTTTCCTCTTGGTAGCCCCCCGGGGGTCAGTGGGCTCAGGCTTTGACCTTGGACATGGTCTGGAAGCCTGTATCCACTGGGATCTATCGGCTAGGCGTGGCTGCTCATTGATTGAGTCTTGTACCTTATTGTGACTCGTGTCTTGGTGCCAGTCGGGGACACAAGAAATATTCCCGCGGACGGTTTCTCGTTGTGCCCCATAGGACAAAGATGGTTCTGGGGTCTCACACCACCGTCCCCACTGCCCCTAGTATATCTGAAATCACACAATGAATTCGGCTTCCGTTATTGTCCGTTGTGTGATTTATGTCGATCTTACTGCTCTTATCCTCCTGCTAGCCAAAATGCAGCCCTTTTACGCTAAAACCTGTTATGCCAATTCACTCTCAGAGATTAAGCAATTTACCGCTTGGCATGACTTCATCTGTGCCTGTGTTGAAAAAGGGACCAGGGTCTAATTCTCCTGCTCAACTGCGGCGGGCGCCGAGAGAGCCGTGAAAATGCAGTCTCCTGCGCCTTCGCCAGACCCATCAAGATGAGTGCACCGGAAGCGGTGGAGCCCGTGCCGGAGATACAGGCTGTGATTGCTCATTTTTAATTGTGAAACCACCATATTAAGACTCCCAGAAACAGTTCAGCCAGATGTGATACCACCGGAGAGCCAATTTGCATTTAATTTGGTACTGCCTGAAAAATAGGTAAAACAAAAAAAAAAACCTGAATCCTTTACAGCATTGAAATGCAGCGAGGAAAGAAAAAATAAGTATCGTAAGCGACTTTCCGACGTGCAGCTCTGTAGACGGGGAAATATGACTCCTCCAACGGCAATTAGGCACCACGCGTGTAATATGCCAGAATCACTCTCACTAAGTGATTTCCTCTCTGTCAAACAACCGAAATTACTTTGAGTGATACTTTTCATTTAGTTAGCATCAAAACAGCATTCCCTTTAACATTCCATATGGGCGTCTAATACAAGGGATGCCATTAAACCGCTCCAACCAGATGTTTCCCCTGGCCCACCTATTAACAATGCAAATTTATTCATTAAACAATTTAATTGTGCCAGTGATTGACAGGCGGTACAATATTATGGGGGAATGTAATGGAGCCGGGCTAATAATATGTTAGTCATATTAACTCCCTGTGTAAGCAATATCCCTGCTAGCATTTATATGGATTAACCCCTTGTAATTCCTGATGCACAGCCCAGAACACCGGCACCCCACCCAGTACTTGAAGTACAAAACGGCGCTTAATTACATACGAGCGGTAATCGCCGGGTTTGGAGCAACACGCAAGCCTGACCTGTGAGAAGAATTACAAGGCTGTAAAGGGGAATCGATGAGGTGTGACCCATGACGGCCGTAATTGGCAACCGGACCTGACTCTCACCTGGAGCAGCACACAGTCCGAGCGGAAAGCCACTGGAATCGTATGGGCTGTGTTCCGAATTCTGTTGCCGGGGGTGGCTGAAGAAACCGGGGTGACACAAACTCTGCCGTGCTTACCCGAGTAAATCACAGATAGAGCTAGGAGGACACCTGAGAAGTGTGTATATGTGTAGCTCAAACCTCCAAGGTTATGGGTTCGATTCCTTCACCTAGCTCTGTATGCATGTGGAGTTTGTTTGTTCTTGTGTTCATTTGGGTTTCCTCCAGGTACTTGGATATCCTCCCACAGCAGAAAGTGTGTGTTTGGCCTGTAATGGACTGGCAACCCCTCCAAGAGGTCCCCTAGGATGTGCTCGCACAACCCTGCATTTGGTAAGTGGGTGAATGGTCACTGGTATGTCAGTGGGTTTCAAACAATGTATTTAAGGGAATACAAGCTGCACCAAAACTAACCACCTTTCCATACTTATAACTTGTTATTCACACTGTCTGCACACCAGCTCTTTGTGTCCATTCACCAACAACTATCTTAACTACCAGTGTACGAAATCAAAGGTAATTGTTACCAATTTAAAGAGATTGAGTAGTTTGGATTACAGGTTGGGAAATACTTTTGTGATCTCAGATAGATACAAAATATATGTTTTACAGTTTAGGTTCACAGTGGATTCATTTTGGAGCATAAAATATCAAAAGAACTGAAATTAACAAATTGTTAAGCCAGGATGAGGATCAATGAACGTAACTGTTCCTGTCAGGCCTCCATAGTAAAAGTATTATTTAAAGATCAAGGCCAGTCATTAATCTTTCAAAAGAACCACATTTTCCATCCTTCATGTACCTCATCTTATTAATAGAGTTTTGACAGGCAGTCCCCAGACGCCTCACCCTCTGTCTAAGGACCCCATTACCTCCTGCTTCAGGATGTTGTTTTAGCCTCTTAAACGTTCTGCAGATTTTTGTTACGCCACCCTCTGTGTGAAAAATGTGCGGGTTAGGGAAACTGCAACTGTATAATACAGGAAGTATAAAGTTTCTGACTTCACAGCTGACCTCTCTTGGGCCCATGGTGACCGCCCGGGTGCCTGCTGAGAACTCACGGCATAATTCACTCTCGGTGTACCTGCCATCGGAAGCGGCAGGCCTGACAAAGGCACCGTGCAGCTAAGATTCAGAAAAGCTGGAACTGGGCCAGAGGAGCCGGGGCAGGGGTGGGGGGCGGGGACAGCGTGCATCTGTTTGCGTGCGTTTGAATTAAGTGAATGTGAAAGATAGCAGCGGAGGAGTTGTAATGACTTCCACAAGCCACACCGGCAACGGGTGACAAAGCAGGAATGGACTCCGCAGCGGAGCCTGGCTGAGCTTAGCGATTCTTGCTGTCTGACGGGGGGGGGCAACACTTGCATTTTTAAGGCAGCACAGGTTTCAGTCACCTCTTATCCACGTGCTGTGCTGCTTCGGGAAAGTTGTCCGCGTGTCACACAGAAGTTTCAGTCGATTTTAAGATGAACTTCTCCATTTCCAGCATTGTGCAGAGAATCGCCTGCCCAACAATTCATCTGTTAGGTGTCTGGCTGCAAACTTGGGTTTTTTTTTTTTGGAACACATGTCAGATTTGAAATGCTGACCAGAACATTCCCAGTGATGCAGAGAGAGCTGTGGTTTCGAGGCAGGACCTGCTGATTGGCGCATCCTGCCTCTGACTAGTAACGGGGGCTTCACGTGGGCAATCGATGCACTGCAGCATTATTATATATGTCAGTCAAAGTAATAGTTGGACTCAAAACAAGCCCCTCATCTCCTACCAGGGACCCCCTGCTGGATCTCAGCAGACCAGCTGGTCCATAGGCCTGAAGCATCATCACCTGGCTATGTGCTATGTGCTGTAGACCTGCAGCCTTGAGGCAAGATCTCCATTCTGACCCTAATCGCAGCTCTGCTGAGTCCCCCCCGCACGCCCCCACCACTACCCCAACCACTCATGAATAGACAGACTGCTTCTGTGACTCTGTGGGGGTCAGGGGCTGGCTTTGTTTTTCTGGGGGCCATCTCATAAAGGAGACCCAAGGTATGATTTTGTGGGTTGGGGGTGCGGAGAACTGGATCTGAACCGACTCAGACTTCTGAGACCCATCAGCCTTCAGAAGCATCCTACCAGCAGGCTCTCCGACACACTCACGAAGGGAAACCAAGACACACACACACGCTCTGGAGCTACTGCCGGACCTTGTGGAGTCTGGCTGCTCCCTAAAGCAGGGTTAACGTTCTGCAAGGCATGTAGTGGAAAGCCCCAGCCAATGATCTGTAGCAGTTCATAGATTTTTATTGACCCCTCTCCCTGGCCCTCCTGACGGCAGATCCCCAGCTGCAGTGAATCCCTCCCCCCCCATACACACACCCTCCCATCACAGAAGATCCCATGGGAGAGGAACGGACAGGAGGGGAGGCGTGGATCCGCATGACTTCAGGGGTAAGTAATGGCAGGCCCAGCCCGTGATTTAAAACCAAGACGACCATCTCCGGAACTGCACAGTTTTCCACTCCCACCATGAGCCACATCTCTGATCATGTGACTCAGGTGGGATATGTTGGAGGGGGTAGTGGTCATTGACGTATTCTCCATCCAGGCAAGAGCTGCTCTGTAAAATATGGTAGCACTATGAATTGGCAGGGTCACACCGGAATGTCACCGGGTTATTTATGACTGACCTGCAGCTCGCGGCTGCTGATGGACCCCACCGCGTTGCTCTCTCGTAGACCGTGTGCTACCGCGGGTGTGTTTGGGAGCGATCCCCCACGTGAAAACGCCGTCCTGGGTATTCTCCCGCGGTGGACTCCAGGAATGAAAACCTAATTCCATCTCCATATGGAGGCCTCCTTTTGTCAGGGAATTCTACTGTCCATTCCAACGATAAACATGGTCCCCATGGCGAGTCCTAGCCGCACATGCAGAAGCATCTAAGCCCAGAACGTGCCGGGCTGCCAAAAAAGCTGAACGTGGTTCATGGCTGGCGTTTCAAACCACACAGTCATTTGGTATTGGACCGAAATCGGTAGGAATTACTAGCGTGTTCATTTGCGCCCGCTTAACGGGGCCCGAGATCCTGCATTTATGATCTCTATAATCATGTCAAATTTACTGTCAAATTAAACTGGGCAGCTTTCGCATACGATATAGAAAATGACAGTTTATACCTCCTAAAGCATCCTTATGTCGCCCTTCTGGTTGAATTGACCAGATGACGCTGAACAGAACACGGTACACCAAGGATTTCCTCGCCCTACATGAACACCTGGGCGCAGACCAGCCTTCTGGAACAAATATAATGATTAGACAATAGTATACTTCCTGTGCAGGCCACGCCCCCCAAACTTCTTATTGGCAGTTTTGACCATCCCATATGTGTCCTTCAGTAACACCTGGGCACAGACCAGGCTTCTCACATAAATAATATAAACAAATAATATTATACTTCCTGTGCAAGACAAACCCCCAAAATTCTGATTTATAACTGTGACCATCTCACACACACACCTCCGACACCAAATTATCACTTCTTCGTTCCCCAGAAACTCGATGCTCGTCAGCGGTTCCCCGGGATCGGTCCAAGTCTGAATGTACTCCGATTTGACCAGTATGGGCTGAAAACGGACTCGTCCACCTCCTCGTCCACGGAGGGCCTATTTTATGCTTCCGGTGTTGAACACACATGGTCCCTCTAGACACAGGACTGGTTTATTCCAGTGCTCTGCCCCTCTCCCTCTCTCTCTCTTGCTCTTCCTCTTTCCTTCAAGGCATTCTGGAGAGGATCCACCAGCTCTGTATGCATGCTAATGCGCAGAGCAGCGCTCTTGGCACCGGGATTAATAAAAAGCCCCTCGTAAACACACACGCGCGTGCACACAAACACATGCGCCCCGCACATTTCAATATTTATCTGTGTACCGTACCAACTCTATTCCTCAGTCTTTGGATCTGTATTGCTGCTGACATTCAAATCTCCCCTCTCTCTCTATCTTTTTTTAATTTTTTTTTGGGATCAGCAATGCTAATGTTTGCCCTTAACTATACCCAAAATGTAAGATCTTGGCCCTGGATTTTTCCGACTAGTCTATCAGCAAAACGGCAAAGTCAGTTACTTGCCCTGGGCCTCTATTAAAGCATTACGGAGCGTAGTCATTGGGCAGAGAGTATGGAGGATGAAGGTTATGAATTCAGCACCTCGGTGTTCACAGAGGGCCACGAGTTTTGTTCTGCGTTCTGATTTCTGCGGCTAAATTAATTCACAGCGCGATGTGCTTTGAGCCCGACCTCGCGGAGGCGTGGAGGTGGGCGCCGGTTCGGCGGGAGCGTGGCGAGCTCGTGTTTGCGTTTCCAACAGCCCCCATTGCTTAGCACCCGCCTCACACCTGTATCCCCCGGAGACGCCGGAACCTGGAGATGGTGCGGTAATCACTGAGAAAGTTCCATGTCAATTAACAGCTGGGCCGAGCCAAAGGACCTGGTGATGTCCTTCCCCCTAATTGGCAGCAGGGAGAGGAAGGATCTGCTGTCAACCCAACCTGAAAGCTGGAGGATAAAATAAAACATGGGAAGGGGGCGGCGGCATTAGCTGAAAACTGTGGTTCGCCTAACCCCCAATAGCCCATCGTTATGGTCAGGAATAAAAAAAAAAATCTAAAAAATAATAGTCATAAATTAAAAATGGTGTCCCACATTATAGAAGCAACTGAGCTGCACGGCACGTAGGTTCAATTAAAATGA